>RJWM01001214.1:0-164862 GCA_004363535.1 Dasyprocta punctata
CAAAGCACAATTGACCTCTTTCCTTAAATCACAGAGAAAGTATAGCTCATAGCAAACCACAACACATCACATCTGCTAAAATTGTATCAAATGAATGTCTAGTTATAATAATTAAGATATCAGGCAGTTTACTGCCAAAAAAGTACAGGGTTAAACTTCAATATAGTAGTATGATACAGACCTTTAAGAAAGCATTTTATTTTCCATAGCTGATTAGATTTATGCATTAAAGTATCCATAAGATAACAATCATTCATTCTATTTTATTGAACTGTGTAACAATTTCTCTTCTAGTTCAACAGTTGCATAACCTAGCTAGAAACCTAACTTGCTTCAGTCATCTATATTTCTTGTACAGCTCCCATCAAAGTAATAGTGTCATCTCTATTACAATGCATTCTCTTATTCATTTTCTGTAAGAAACAGTGCATTATAAATGTCTTTTGTACATTTCATATTTGCTATGAAAGATTTTGGTATAATATATTTTTATAACCATTAAATAAATCGGTATTGGATTAAGTGGCTAGAAAAACCTTTCTGCTTGAAATGCTTTCTGAATAGTCCTGAGCAGAGTGTACATATTTTAAATATGTCTAACAAGTCTTGTCTCCGAGAAATCCTTCAAAGCTACTTGAGACATTAAATTTGAACAAATAATTTAAACACATATTGAAGTAAGAATAGGATGGAAACTAAACATTAGAACAGATTAAATTATTTAAAATGGAAGATTTTAAAATGAGAACAATGTTGCCTTTTCTCCAGAGCTAATATAACTTTTCTTCTAAAGTTATATTAGAGTGCCTGTTCCCTCTTCTACATAATTTAAACAACAAAGCTCTTTGGACATATGACAAGAAAAATTCCACATCTAATATTTAAAATCCATATTACATAATACACCACTGCATTCCATTCTCAGGCAATGAGCCTGTGTTTGTAACAGTCCATTTCTAATAGTGGTTTCAAGAGCTAATAAGGCTTCTCAAAACTGTTTCTTTCTAACCTCTACGTAGAATAGACTGTAAACTGTATTTTTTTAAGGTGTATTTTCACATCATCAGATTATTGAAAAGGAAAAAGCTTGTGGACATGCATTTCTAGAAAATTCAGGGATCTGCTATTTATGCATTCTCTTTATATGTTCTGCATTAGCAGCCCCAGAACAATGCCTTCCATCAATGCTTTTTGAGGTGTGAGGCGCACTTAATGAAAGATTTCTGTGATGCCAACTGCATTAACTATAGGGTTTAAGCAACCCCATTATTTAAACAGTTATTAGCACTTTCTTGGTTCTTTTTCAATTCAAAGTTTTATTTTTATTTCGCTTTTCCAATTGCTTGAGCAGAGCTTTCCTCATGCTTATTTAATAATATTGTGATGGATATACAGTGAAACCCTTAAAATTTGTCTTCTGTGGAATTGGTTCTTAACTGGGGATGATTCTGCCCCACCCAGGAGAGCATGTGTGAAATTTGATCATCTCTGGAAGTAATTTTGATTGTTGTGATTGATATGTGTTTCTAGTATCTAGCGGATAGATACCAAAGACACGTTGTACAGCCTACATTACCCAAGACAGCCCCAAGAATAACCCAGCTTCATGTCAGCACTGCTGCTGCTTAGATGATCTGGTCTCTGACTTTGGTTGAATTACAGTTTTGGTTATTCTCATGACAAACTGTGAGATGAGAGATGAGAGACGAGATCAGCTATGAAGTGAGCCACATAAAAAAAGAAGGTAACTCAAATTCTACGTCAAACAATAGGTCTCTTTTTTCTTAAATCACTTAGACTTGGTTTGAAGAATCCATGCAATGTGATATAATTACCAAACTCCTCTAGCACCTAAAACATTATTTTAGGTGTATTATCCATGGTGCTCAGAAGAGGAATTTAAAAGCTCTGATGATATCAGGCTTACTGTTCTATTAGTTATAAATGCATGCTGTATTATACAAACTTTGAATTTATAATTATTCTGAGTAAATACAGAATAACAAGATACATTTTTCTTACTATACATAAAAACTGCCACTTGTCATAGTTAGAACCTAAAAGCTCTAAGAAAAATTACTAATTTGTTAATTAAGATTCTATTTATCCTTTCCTGTGCAAAACTAATTATTTGTTTGCAAGATACTGCATCTTCATTAAAACCATTAGTATTCTGAGTAGATGGCAGCATTTATTTTATAAATGGATTTGGAATTTCACTACTGTGTTTTGAGCAGTTCTTATGACATGTGAATATTTTCCACATGATGTCATCTGTTTAAAAGGGGCAATTCCTGCCAACAGGTACATGAAAAAATGCTCAACATCACTAACCATCAGAGAAGTGCAAATCAAAGCCACAATGAGATATCATCTCACTGTCGTTAAAATGGATATTATCAAAAAGACAGGATAACAAGTGCAGACCATAATGTGGGACAAAAGGAACCCTTGCACACTGTTAGGATAGTAATTACAGGAAACAATGTGGAAGTTCCTTAGAAAATTAAAAATAAATCTACTATATCCAGTGATTTCATTCTTGGGTATCTATATGAAAGGAAATGAAATCAGTATGTTGAAGTGGCATCTACTATGCTCCCATGTTTATTGTTGCACCATTAACAATAGCCAAGAAACAGAATTTTTCTAAGTGGTCATTCATTGGGCAACCAATGAATAGATAAAGCAAATGGGATACAGATACATATGAGATATTATTGAGCCATAAAAAAGGATGAAATCCTGTCACTTTCAAAATACATATGGAATTAGAAATCATTATGTTAAGTGAAATAAGCCAAGCACAAGAAGATAAGTACTGTATGATCTTACTCATGTAAAATCTAAAAATGTTGATCTCATATAAGTTGAGGGTAGAAGGGTAATTATCACATGCTGGGGAGATTGGATATAAAAATGCTGATTAACAGGCACTAAATCGGAGTTAGATATGATAAAGAAGTTCTGATGTGCTATTGCATAGAAGGGTGATTACAAATAATGATAATGTGCTGTATATTTTTAATAATCAAGATGAAAGAATTCTGAATGTTTCTAACTATGAACAATGAGCAGTTCTGGAAATAAATATATTTACCATGATTACCACGTCTTATAATATATGCATGTATAGAAACATCTCATAGCACACTATAAATAAATGTGTAGAATTTTATGTATCAGATAAAAATTTAAAAAGGGAAATTCTTTTCCCAGTTATATACAACTCATAGTATGTAGTATTTTTGAAGTAGTTTTGTTAGATATCAGGCAGGCATTACATATTATTTATATGTATGTATAGCCATAAAATTTTATATGTAATACATATACCAATTGGAGAACAGACAGTTTTAAAATAATACAAAGTTATCTCTTTAATTTTTTCACAGAGAGGAACTTAAAAGCAAGTTATCTTCTAAAAGAGAAAATAATCTAAAACAAATTCAAGTCCTCAGTTTGGAATGTATTTCACACCTGCTCGGCAGTCTATTTGTCTCCCAGCTGTGACTTAATGACATAATGAGTGTGGTTGTCTCATCAAAGAAAAGTGGTGGCTGGGTACAGGGAGATGACTCAGGAATATCAGGTGGGCTGAGGACCCCTGGGAGTGAGGAGGGTCTGGATGACCTCAGGAAATTCACCAAGGAGATGATTCCAAAGTGGATAACTGCAAGCAAAAAAGAGAATCCAAGGGACACTTCAGTCTGTGTGGAGCAGTGGACAATGCCAGCAAGTTGGAAGTGTTTGGAGAAAAATATTTATATAAATTAGAAATCTTGGAGGATTTGGTCTGATTCCCTCCCAAGCCTCGAAAAGCAGACATTATATTGCTGGGGCTAATCTTTCAAACTGGTCAATATTTTCTTTTTATTAAAAGGCAATTAGCATGCAGGATATTATAGTAATCTTAGAGGACATAAACTGTTTAATGATTATAAGTATTTAAACACATTCTTAGTTGAAAAAACATATACTAATAGATATAATTTATTTATTTTTTTGGTACTGGAGATCTAACAAAATCTCGTGCCTTCCAGGCAGGTGCTTATGCCACTGAGCTAAATCCCCAGCCCTATTTTTTTGAAACAGGGTCTCACTATGCAGCTCAGGCTAGCCTTGAACTCACTTTGTAGCCCAGACTGGTCTCAAACTCACAACGGTCCTCCTGCCTCAGCTTCCCAAGTGCTGGGATTAAAGACGTGTGCCACCACTCCCGGCTATAGATTTAATTTTGAAATGGTGTATTATTTAGCTTTCTAAATTGGTGAACTTTATTTTTATGAGAAATTTAAGTTCACAGCAAAATTGAGCAGATTAGGGTTCCTATATATGCCTATCTCCACACTCACCAACGCCCACATAATCAGTATTTACTACCAAGGTACTACAGTGGTTGCAACCCATGAGCCTATGTTGATCCATCCTTCTCATTCCAAATCCATAGCTTACACCAGGGTTCACTTTAGGTGTGGTATCTTCTATGTGTTTTGTGACAAATGTGTAACAGCCTGCACATAACTTGCGGTACTATACAGAATAAAAGTCATGCTAGTGGTTTTACGCATTTTTCTGTTGTTGACAGGATACATGGTAAGAGGATTCTTTTCAGCCAGTGTCGCCTATGACTAGTTCCAAAATGTGCAGCTGCTAAAAATAAAGCCTCTGGTATAAACTCCTGTGTGTAACTTCTACCACACTGAGCATTAATTGGATTTTTCTTAAATTAATGTTAGGGAAGGGTTATGGAAAATGATATGCCTATTTAATGCTCTGCTCATTTGACATGATACCTTTCCAGAAATGTCTGTAAGTAGATACAGGATTTTACATGGATTAAAATGTCACTCATTGATTTCAGAAAGCAATAATACTACAATTATACTTCTTGTGCTGTTTTATACTCAAACTGAATTTCTGGGAACATTTCCAATATCCCCAACAGTCTTTCTAGGTTAGTGACCAAAAATGTTTCGAAGTGACTAAATGTATATCATTTGGACAAAAATTCCTTTTGTGTTTAGCCTATGTCGATACAGAACAAAGTAGAGTTGAGAATTGGCAATTATCCTATTAATTTGATGAATGTGGACAGCCTTACCAGATATTTCAAGCTACCAAATAAGACTTTTTGTTTCGGTGATCTAATTTGCTAACCAGATAACTGCCAACTTCATTCTGTCCTGTATAAAATTATTCATAATTTTGAATATCTCCAGTATCAGCTACTTAAGGGAAATATATGTAAATATATGGATATTCTAGCACTAGAGCTGTACTTTTCACTCTATATTGATAATATAAAGTGAAACAGTGAAAGAACACAGATAGTTATGGTGATTTTTATCCTGTTTCTCAAATACACAATGCATATGTAAAAACACACTGTTTAGTGAAATGGCCAAGATCTGCTGATATTGGAGCTTGACTTCGAACCTGCTCCCTTGAATTAAAATATCAGCTCTAGTTCTTACTATGTGTGTGATCAAAGTTTCAGTTATTTTCTACCTGCAAAATGAGAAAACATCACCTATTGCATGGGTCATTGCAAGAATTAAATGAGTCAGTACATATAAACTGCTTTTAACAGGGCTCTCGTCAAAAGAAGCACTCAAAAATGTGCTTATTAACACCAGTAAGCTTGACCAAATATACTAAGAATCTTCTTGAGATGATGAAAATGTTCCAAAACTAGTTTTGGAGGGTGGTTGCATAACAGTAAATTTAACAAAAAATCATTCAATTTTCCATTTAACACATGGAAATTTCATGGTAATAACATGATACCTCAATAAACTTGGTATTTTTAAAAAAGCTTGCTCAGACTTATTTCATCAATAGCCTTGACTTCTGAGGTTTAAAATAAAACCTGAGAAGTTTAAGGACAGAAGAGAGACCAACCATTGGGAAGAGCTAGGGCCCATACCCTCTCCCATCTCTCACTGTATGTTTTCTTTCTTAATGCAGAAGCTGGAGAGGATCACATCAGTGGCAAAGCACCTTCAGACAGAAGTTGCCAGTTCTGATCTATTTAGCACTAGAAGGTGAACTTCCTAAAAGTCTAAGAACTACTCTTTTGTTTAGAGTATGTCTGGAGCCTACTCTTAAACCTTTTGTTACTGCCCTCCCTATTTCTTATAATCAAGTATAACATAACTACCCACAACATCTAGCAATCCCACTACTGGATAGTCACCCAAAGAAAATGATGTCAGTATTTTGAAGAGACATTTGTACTCATCTGTTTGATGCAGCAATATCCACAAGAGCTGAGTAATGGAAACAACCTAAATGTCCATAAAAATAAAGTATATATAGAATGTCATCCATAACTGATAAAAGGAAATAAGATATGCATGGAATATTATTCAACCATAAAAAGGTTAGAATCTTGTAATTTAGGTAAACATGGATGAAACTGGAGGGCTTTATGTTAATCGAAATAAGGCAGGGACTGAAGGACAATACCACATGGCTTCATTTACATGTGGAATCTAAATCTCAGGGAAGCTGAGACCACCACAGTCATTATCAAGGCTAGGAGAATAAAGCAAGAGAGCCAAGGGAAAAAGTTGATCAAAGGGCAGCCACATTACAGTTAGACAGGAGAAGTTTCTGATGTTCTATTGCACAGTGAGATGAGCTTCTATCAATGATAATGTGCTATGTATTTCAAGACAGCTGCAAGAAAAGTGAATTTGAGTGTTTCATCATGAGGAAATGATACGTGTTTGAGGAGATAAATATGATTACTTAGATTTGAACATTATACAGTGTATATGCACAGAAGCATCACATGGTATCCCCTAAATATATACCATTTTACATGTCAATTTTTAAAACTGAGTACAAACTAAAATATTCTGAGTATCACTTTTCTCACTTTCACTAACTCATTGATGGGCGATTTATAAAAAACAAATTCATTGGTTTACTTAATTAATTCAAGATTTTTATTACCACCCCATGTTCTAGAAATATTCCTAGGCAATAGAAGGGGAGAAAAGACTAAGTTAGCTAAGTCACTGCCCTCAAAGACCTCAAAGCTGCTAATGTGACCCAGGCCATTTGGATCTGCCTCCTTTAAGTTTCCTCACTATTTCCCAATTTTAAAAAAATCTTAAGTCTAATATGAAGCTGCTTCTACCTTTCCAATATAGATAATACTTTGTACTCCTTCATCTCCTTCAATAAGAGGAGATTAGATTGGTTCATTCCAAGCAGCATTCCATTGCCATTCTCAACTTCTCATTTGAAGTCTAGCACAACTGCTTATCTCAGTTTTTTCCTACCTGTTATCATATTTCATTTTCTAGAACATCTGCTACTTTTCTTCTCTATTCATTGGTCTTCCTGATTTCCAGTTCTTTGTTGCTGGTCTTTTCAAAAGCAGCTTGCCTTTTTTGTGGTGGTTGCCATTTTAATTGATTTGTTGTGGTGGTTGCACTTCACCTTCCTGTTGGTGCTGGGATTCAGGTGGTAGAGTTATCATCTAGGAATGCCCTATGATTCCTTTGGACATCAGGTGTAAAATTCCTTGCTCTGACTCTGATTTCCTATTTTTCCACTTTTTTCATCATTTAACCTCTTTCAAATCTTTTCTTTTTTCTTCCAGTTGACTTTAATCCCCCCAACTCTCTTTAGGTTTTGTTCCTTTGAGTCTAAGAGGTAAAGTAGATTTCAGAATTGATCATTTCAAGGAAACTTTTCCTATGATCCTGTTTCTTCTCACATTTTTTTCTCCTTACATATCTTGTACTTGTCTGTTTCTAAGAAAATTCTACCCTCTTGCTTTCTTATCCCTGCTTCAAACCTACAAAATATCACAATCATGAAGTTATTTTGTTGTCATGGTTTCCAACCTTATTCTAATCATACTTTTTTCTTTTTCTTTCTTTTTCTTTTTCTTTTCTTTTTCTTTTTTCTTTTCTTTTTTTTTGTACCAGGGATCAAATTTGGCCATATTTTTATTCTTTAACTTTCCCACTGAGTTGCTAGAACATTTTCTTTCTTGCCTATTTAAACTTTCTCTGATATTTGAGTACCCGATCCCTGAGAACCTTCTCAGTCAATGACCTCTATTCATAATGTACAGGAAAGACTACTTGAACAAGAATCCTCAGTCCTCCTCCTCTTCACCTCCAAATTGTTGTTTGAAACCAAATTCTTTCTTTGTTCTTTCCTTTTAGCTCAGAGATATTTCTCTCCCTTTATAAGAAGAATCTTCCCTTTGTATCCTTATTTATTTTTTTTTCCTCAGGTAATTTGCCCAGTTATTTCTTATATTTATTAACCCCCTCCACCTACAAAAAGTCTTAGATTCTTTTTTTTTATAAACAAAACATACAACCAATAGCTCATCCCTATACTCAAGTACTGCTCAAGTTTCTAGATTATCCACTTTCTATTATTGCAGAGTTTCTGTAATTTAGTCTGCTTGCTGTGTGCTTTTTCTTACCACTAATTATCTCTTGATGTCTTGAGGACATCTCAATCCTTACCCTCTGTTTCTTAGTCTCTTTCCCTCACTTAGAACTGACAATAAACCCTTCTCTTTCAGGGCTCTGTCTTCCTGATCCTCACACTAATCCACTGGACAGCATTTGCTATACTTCCATTCCTTTTACCTTACTCTGAGCTCCTCAAGCAATGGGTCGTCATATCCTCTATTCAGGAATGAATTTCCTTCTACAGAAATCCTCTTAAATACTTTTTCAGAAATAATCTCTCCTGGCTCCATATTTTTACTTTTACTTCTTACTAGACATCTTCATTAAAAATACCTGCCAGAGTCTCAACTTGACTGTGTCCAGTGCTCAATTCCTCTTCCCCTTAACATGGTCCTGCTTTTATTCATGTCACAACTCACACTCGTTAGTCCCTGAAGCTCATCATCTGAGTATATTCTCTCTCCATTGCACACCGTAACTGTGGATTATACCTCTTAAATATCCAATCCCACTTCTTTATTCCCTATCTGTCCCCTCTCTACTACTTGTCAGGATTGTTGCCATCTCCATCTATTTTTCATCTCTCTCCTCCTTCTTTTTAGAGGGTAATAGGAATTGAATCCAGGGCCTTGCACATGCTACACACACACTGTATCTCAGAATTACACTTCCAGCTCCTCTCAGCTTCTCTTTATTTCACATCTTTTTTTTTCCCACATCTTTCTTTTTTTTTTAAAAAAAAATCAGTCTATACTCTTTATATAGATTGGTGAATTTCATTTTGGTAGATTCATACATTCACATAGCATAGTTTAATCATTTTCATACACACCCTAATAACTCCCTTGACCTACCCAACTTCTTTTAATGCAATACATGCATATATTTTGGAGAGTAATTTCCTTAAATTGTAGCTTTAAACATGGTTTTCCCCTTGCTGAAAAATATATTCTGACCTCTCATTGCCAATCGAATAAAATAAATTTTTCTTATTCTGATACCCAAAGATTTCTACCATCTGCTCTCTGTTTAGTGAAGCCAGAGACATGGCCAAACCGAGCTTCTCCCGGTGCCCTCTGGTCACGCCATTGCCTTCTCATCATTCATTTATGTGGCTCCACTGGCTGAAATATTTTACTTCATCTCCAAATTTTCAGATTTCACCATTTTTCTGCACCCTTCTCTGAGCTGCAAATGGGGTGATATTTATCCCTCCTGTAATTTGGGAAAGGCTTATCAGTATTTCTCTGATGTTGGTATCACTCTCTACCTGAACGATGTGTGCACGTGTCTCACTCTACCCAGCACCTTTTAAACTCACTGAGAGCAGAGACTGCAGGACTCATGTCCAGTTCAGTTCCCTGAAATGCCCAAATGTGTAGAGTTCTCACACATGAAGAGCAGCAGAGTTCCCTCGTTGCTTATTCAAACCCGGATGAGCCAATCACTCTTACCTGTCAGGGACGGAGACCGAAATCTGTATTTCTAACAAATTCTAAGCAGCTGATGCTGCTTGCCCAGGAAGCACTTTGAAAATCACTGGCACTGAGTTAAACTTCTATGGAAATCTACTCTTCACCTCTGAAATACCATGAAACTTTGAATGAGCAAACAGGCTTTCTGAATCTGAAAATTTTCCTATGAAAAATTGAAACCATGTTACTACCAAACCTACATGCATCTTTGATGGTTAAAATCAATCACTGAAAATCTATAGAACTCCATATAAGTAAACGCCAAATGAGTAAAAATAATTAAGTTATCCACTTTGGAATGTCAAACTCATTTTGGTGACCTTTCTCTAAGTGTCTCTTTCTTCTTGCTCCAGGGTATGTTTTTGAGTTTATTCTTTGGGGAAATAATCAACAGCCTTTTTCTCTATAAACGTTTATCTTTTAGAAGCACTAGATTGACCAAATACTATGTTTAAAATCAGATGTAGTGAATATATTTCAGAAATTCTACACTTGAATTTGCAAGATGAATATGAAAACAATTTGACCCATGGAAAAGCCTCCCTTCACTGCAAATCAATGTCTTGCCTCATTCTACACATATTCCTGAAAGTCATGGCTATTGCTAAGATGAGATGAATTTTCCTCAGGAGAAAACTTTGAGAGCTAAAGAACTGAGTGGGCAAGATAAAGTGTATCTTGAAGCAACAGTTTTTAAAAATCAAAATTAGTGCAAAAAAAAATCCATCATGACAGAAGTTTCATGACATTAGGTTTGGTCATAATTTCTTGAGTATGACATCAAAAACTTAGGCAAGAAAAGAAAACTAAATTGAAGTATACTTCCATGCATTAGAGGACACAATGAACAGAATGAAAAAAAGTATTGATAAATCACATATCTGTTAAGAGATTAATATCCAAAGTATATATAAAAAGTACACAAACTCAACATTTAGCTAACATCCTGACTTTAAAATGGGCTTGGGATTTAATACACACCTTTCCAACAAAGATATATAAAAGGCCAAAAGCACATAAAATGAAGTTCAGGATCACTAATCACTAGGAAAATACAAATCAAAACCGCAATGAATTGCCATTTCATGCTCATTAGCATGGATATCATTAAATAAATTTTTAAAAATATCTAACAAGTGTCTGCAAGTATGTGGAGAGACTGGAACCCTTGGGCACTGTTGGTGCAAATATAAAATGTTGCAGGTGCTGTAGAAAACAGTATCACAGTTCCTCAATACATTAAACATAGAATTTGTACATGATTCAGCAATTATAACACTGAATACACAACCAAAAAAATTGAAAGTAAGGTCGACAGTATATACATAAACACACCCATGGTCATAGCAGCATTACGTACTACAATTAAAAGACAGAAACAACCCAGGTGTTTCTGATGAACAAATGGACATGCAAATTGTGGTACATATTAACAAGGGAATGTTATTGAAACCTAAAAGGGAAGAAAATTCTGACTTGTGCAACAACACTTGAATGAACTTAGTGAATTTATGTTAAGTAAAAAAGCCAATCACAGAAAGACAAATGTTTGTAGAGACTAAAAGGAGTATGACCATTACCAGGAGTAGGCAGAGAGGGAATAGAGAGTTGTTGTTTGATGAGTATAGTTTCAGTGGTACAAGACGAAGCAAGTGTTGTCCAGTGGCTGTACAAAAGTATGAATATATTTCATACTATGGAAACATACACTGAAAAATGGGAAAGGGAGTAAACTTTTTATGTATGTTTTACAATTTTTTAAAATAACTGAAAATATCAGTGATAAGCAAAATATTAAAATGGTAAATAATGACAAATTTTTGACATGTGTTTGGTTCTGTGGTAAGAAATCAGGTAGCTAGATAGGTCTTCCTTTTCGTTGGTTTCATGTGAATTGAGGAACGATATCCTAGTGTCTTGCAAAATTTTTCCCATTCTTTGGGCTTTACCAGGCATAGCATGTCAGATATTTTCAAGAAACCCTCCTAGTTTTAAAACCTTCACTGCTTCTTCATCTTGTGAGAATGTGAGCCCCATAATGATGCATCAAATCTTGTGAGGGACCAAAAAAAATTCTCATTGTTGATTTATAATTTCTGTGCTTTGATTCAGATGTGAACCTTTACAGTAAAAGGTGCATGCTTGTATAGGTACACTTCAGTAAAAATCCTCACTACTGTTGTTTCAACAAAAGATTTAAGGCTTATCACTTAAATGTATTGATGGAGAAACAGAGCAGATAAGACACTTAAGGAAAGTATTCACGGTTTTGCTAATCATAAAAGGCATTGTAGAAGAGAAGGGAAGTCTTCATGGATTTTAGGGCTCAGTGCTGCAGTTTGAAGTATAGTGTCTACTGAAAATCAACATCTGATTTAGAGATAGAATACCCATCCCTATCTTCAGACTCAAGTTCTATTGGTTACAACTGAAACCACGGAAGAAAGTGAGATTATGATTTGGTGCTCAGTTTGTGCAGTTTAAAATACTTTTAAGCACTGTGTATTGAATAAGTCTCCAGAATCAAAAAGAGATTTGAGAAATATGCTTTTTACCATTTTAAATTTCAGTTTAAAGAGCAATCTGAAATATGTATCCTACTTTATTTTTTACTGTTAAACACAGACATTGAAATGTATATCTAGGGCTTTTACGAATACAAAGTAAAAGCAATGTCACGTATTGTGCTCCAGCAGGTAATTCGGTGTTTTAGGATTAGTCAAGAGATTTATCAAGCAGCCTCCAAGAGAAGAAGAGTTCATGTCCTGGCTCATCAATAATACATAAATAAACTGAACAATTAGGTACAAAGTGGCTATCTTGTCAGACAACTTATTAGCCGATAAATGATACACTCACTTGCTGCCTTGAGTACAGAGAGAAAAGATGGATTAACACAGAAAGAAAAGCTGAATGAAAAAGAGAAGCTGCCAAAACACTACCTAACCTTCCTGCAGGCTTTGGGTACCACTTCTGCAGCAGGCTTAAATGTAAGGTGATGAAAACCTAAATTAGAAGCTGCTAATCCAAAAGTTGTCTTTGTTAAGCAGCCTAGAGTTTAACATGTTTGAAGAAGTTGTGTACACAACATGGAAGCCAAGTTCTCAAGTTGGTACCTCAGACAGAAACTGGGGACAGCTCTGTGAAGACAACGACCCAAAGGCCAGGCAGCCAAACACAGAAACACCAGACACTGCTCCCACAGAGAAATAGTGTGGTCTGAAAGGACGTTTCCCACACTCGGTACACACAACCTAAAAAAGGTGTTGACAAATACATGTTGTGATGAAGATAAAAACAGTTTATAATAACACACTGTAAGTGATCCTGTTTAGAGAAGCTCAAGGGAATTGCTCAGTTTAGGTCACAATTAATAAAAATAAGTAAACATTGGCCTTCAAACTAAAGAAGAGAAAGGCTATTTCTCAAGCATTAAAGGAAGTCTGATTTTCCAAAATGATTGACCTTTTCAGGAAAACTCAACAGTGCCTTTACTGATTGATATGGCTTGGATCTTAAATATCCCCCAAGTTCATGTGTGAAAGGCTTGCTTCCAGCCTGTGATACTATGGGGAGGAAGTGGGATACCTAGGAGGTGAGGCCTACTAGGAAGAAGCGAGATCACTGGGGCCCCAGTCCCTTCCTCTCTATTTGCTTCCATACTACCACGAAGTGAAGACTTTGTTCTGTCACCTACCATGATGTACCACACTGTCACAGGCCCAAAGGCAATGGAGATATGCAACCACAAACCAAAACTTCTGAAACCAGGACCCAAAATAAACCTTTCCTTCTTTAGGTTGATATATCACAAGTATTTTGTCCTAGTGACAGAAAGATAACACACCAATCCAAAATATATAATAAATTAACCAGAAGTAAATACATAAATTCAATGGGAAGGGAATATTACTACTCATATAATGAATCTGATCACTTCTGTCCTCAGAAATTTTTATGGACCATAAACATCTTTCTCTGGATGCAGTAGCCCATAATATACCTGTTACCATAGCTGCTTGGAAGGTTGAGCCAGGAAGATGATAAATTGTAGTCCAGCTTGGGCAACTGAGAAAGACCTTGTCTCAAAATAAAATTTAAAAATAGGGCCAGGGGTGTAGCTCAGTGGTATAGTACCCTGGGTTCAATTCCCAGTACCACAAATAACTAAATGAATAAATAAATAAATAAATAAATAAATACAATCTACTTTTATAAAAATCTATCTTCTTCAATAGATATTTGAAAAAACTGTTCAACATGACTCAGACTGAAATCAACAGTATTTCAAAGTTGCTCTCTGCCCTGGTAATATGAAACAAATAAGATTTATGACTTTAAAAACTGTTTCAAAGCAACCCATGAGACAATGTTCCGTGTTTTCCTCTTCAGTGAATGAGTTTCATCAGGAGCAATGAATTCATCTTTCAAAAGCTCCCTGTCTATCACACTGTGATGGTACAAACAGGCACTTGGGGAGACCATGCTTCTCAGGGCTTAAGAGGGGGTCAATGGGCTTCCAGCTGCAGTCAACGTGGGCAGCAGGATCATAGAACCTGACCTCCCTGTCAGTGGCCACTGTATCAGTGTGCAGATCTCAGTGTGGCAGAACCGACTGCAAGGATGCTCCCAAGCCCTGTTACACTAGTTGTACCTGGCAGGCCATGCTGGCTCTGTGTAAAGATAAAATAAAAAGTCCCCAGGCAACCTCAGGCTGTCTGTGTCTGCTGCACATGCTGCTGGCTGTGACTTTGTAGTTTATGTAAAAATAGTTGTTTTCTGAAATGAAATGAAAGCAAGTCAAAGGGTAGCAAGCAGAGACTGCAAGTGAGAATGAACTAGAAACACAAAAGCCTAAATCTCCAGGCATTCTGATGGGTGAGTTGTCAGGTGGTTGATTGACAGTCAGGACCCACATGATTTTTTCCAGGATTTCTTGGTCAGTCAGTGTACAGAATCTTACTACAAGTGCAAATATATCTGTGTTTCCAAAAAGCAAAATATTGTAATCTTGTGAAGACTGTTTTTCTTTCTGATAATGACACAGGATGTCTACCTTAGCAGTATACAAAATATTTATATTTAAATATTTTGGAATGAATTTTTTCTTTTACAATAACATGCCCAGGGGGCTGGAGGCATAGTTCAGCAGCACAGAATGTGATTAACACTCAGAAGGCCCTGGGTTCAGTTCCCATCATCTCAAAAAATCATTACCCAACAAAAAACTAATGTTATAGGTCCCCAACATTATATTTTGGTTTGGTAGGAAACTCCTGCTTTCTCCTATATGGATTCATGGTCAATTATACTTTGTCAATGTTTTGAAATTATTTCATAGAAGGATTTTTTTCTAAGTAAAAGTAGTATTTGTAGAATTAAGCATCACTTATCTTCTTAAAGCCACATAAGTAGAACTTTCATCACTTTAATTGGCTTAACACTTTCCTTTCCTCCTCCTCATCTCTCTCTCCCTCTCTCGCTTTCTCATATTACAGATTGAACCCAGAGCTTGGTCAGAGGGTCACTGCCTAGCATCTATGTTATATATGTGGCCTGAGAAGTGAGGGACTCACCAGGACTGACGGCAGGCAGTACACCCACAGGAACCTGGCATTCACAGACACCAATGGATGGTAGCAAAGCAGATGCTATAAAGCTTTACCAGATGCAGTGGAAGGAGAAATGTGTTGGGCACACATAGAATGATCCACGTCCCCGGTTAGGAACTCTTAGAAAAGAACTTACTCATCCACGAGGTGCAGGGACTGCAAAGATATCTATGGAAAAACACCAAACGCATTTAGGTCTGAGTTTCTTCAGAAAGGGAATGAAAATCGTGGTAACACCCAGATGTAAGGTCAAGATGGGGCTCTGGGGCCAAGGATATTTCATGTTAATCCTGCTATTCAACCTTCCAGCCTCTGGATGAGGTCAAGGACAGAGGAAGGGAGAGCTCAAATATTCTTTTAAATCTAGGATCACAGGCTTTTACTCCAGAGTCAGTAATTTTATCATTTTATGTAGTACGCATCCTCAGTTTACTAGCAATAGCAATTTTTGCAAATCTAGCATCTTCTATGATGACCTAAGGGGAAAAGGCATCTTGCCACACTTGGTTGTGAAAACGGACGTGAGCATTTCTTGCCTCACTGGGTGGCCAATTGCCATGAAGTGTAGCTAAGCATAGACTTTATGACATGTTCTATGGAAAAAGGTTTCAAAAATAAAAGACGTCCTATTGTAACCTGGTCTACATTTTCCTACCAGTATTCTTCAGGGGTTTCCAGACACCAGAGTCAGGACTAGAACGAGTCAAAAAGCACAAAAGTGGGTAACCGGAAATGGTTTTCGTTATCAGTCAGTCCTACCATGAAGACGCCTATGAAATTATCATTGGTTGTCCAGAAATGTGCCGTGTTTCTCAAGGAAGTTCAATGAAGTGCTATGAAATAAGATGGACTCAGAAATAATCACTAAGTGTTACGAAGAGGAGAGGGTGGATACATTCATTCAAATTTACACAGTGAGGTAACTTGCAGTAGACAGGCACGTGACACACGTATACACATGCATAGATATTCATGCATTTCCATTAAGGAATAAAAATCAGTAAAGTCACATATCTACATTTACACCGTTGCTTTCAAAACCCTAGTGTGGATGTTTGTGTGTATCTCTGTATGCATGTGTGTGTGTTTCTTTTCTTCTTTTTAATTAATGATTAAATCTGTTTAGGCTGGTTTGGAACTTCAAATTCCTGTGGCAGAAAATCTGTTATCCAGAAGGCTGAATCTCTGCCCTGGAATGATGGCTGATTCTCCACTGCTAAACTCTAAGTACACAGAGTGGATGAATTCTACGATAGAATTGTGTCACAGACATGGAAAGTAAGGACATAAAATTTTAAACACGTATTAAGTCAAACAGAATTTCTAAGGTGTTTTCTAATCTTTCAGAGATGGCCTGAAACCAGCTGTTTCGGAGGAAGCCGTTAACCTGCTCTCCCCCTCTTCATCTGGCTCCTGTGCCCACATGAGTTACTCAGCACCTTGCAGTCATGGTAGAGCTCATGGCTCCTTGTTACTCTCCAGTCACTTCAGTCAATTTGTTTCTGTGTTCTACCTTCTTCCACTGTCACTGATCCTTCCAGGCAGCATTTATCCTTAAATTGTTGTGTACATTACAGTAGGTGTCAACAAACTGTTTCTATGACAGACAGTCATATTAGGCTGTGAGCTCCTTAATTTCTATACACTTAATAAGCAAAGCCTATTTAAATTTTATAAGCTTTTATCACAGGATTATCAACATCTATATCCTCAGCCACTTACTGTATTTAAAACTAACTGAAGCAACCATTGTTTTAATAATAGAGATATAGGTATAAAGATACAGCATTATTACAAATCCCAATTTAGCCCCAAGGTGATAGTTTTGTATTTCATATGCAAGCATTAACAAATAGCTCCTTAATAATATATAGAGAGGCTGGAGGTTTATTTCCCAAAAACAGAATTTTCATTTTACTCTCCTGAAGACAAAAATGAGTTTTCTGAAGTTTTGCTTTTGTACTTCAAATTTCTTTTCATTTTATTCTACAGAAAACAAACTGCAAACCAATAAACAACAATGCATTTAAAAAGCTAAAGATTGCAAAATAACAGTCATCTTGTTTTCTTTTAACATCAACATGATTCTTATGTATTGTTTATATCATATTGAGCTAATACATGGCACACACAGCGACTGTTTATCAAGATTTCTCCATCCCTCTGCATAACACAGTTGACTGAAAGTGTATGATTTGAACAATAAAGCTAGAAATACACACAAAAGTGATTACTTCCAGAACGAAAAAATAAATGTGTTCATTTTATGTTGTAAAAATACGGTAAATTGGAGGAGAGAAATCAGACTCATCCCTTCATACACTGGTCATCTTTTCCATAGCGAAAAACACACTTTGCCACTTTTTTACTTCAGTGACTGATGTGCTTGCTTGAATGAATCCTTACCAACAGGTAAAATATCATTTTGATTACTTTGTGCCATTTCAAAATGAGGTGACTCAGTCAGTAATGAGATAGAGTAAAAAGCAGTTGTTTTTAGTGGGTTTTTCCTGGGGCTGGGAATCATTTTAATTTACTTGTCCCAGATGCCACATTTCATCTCGTTGGTATTCCCTTCCTTACTGGGCTACTCTCCCCTTACTCAATAAATATGGAAATCTATTCCTCGTCCAGTTTGAACATTGTAATTTTTATAGCAGTTTTACTCTTTCTGACAAGCACATTTCCACTCTCCTTTTAGTCCTGGAGAATGTGAAGAAATACACTTTTTCCTGAAAATTCTTGGCATGTGTAAGACATACTTAAGGCTTCAAATTTCTATGCACGTTTTTAAATTGGTCTTTAAAGTAAAGCCCTCCTCGTGTTCTCCCCACACCAGAAAGCAGAGGTGGAGGGTGTGGAATGACTGGGCCAGGTCTGGCTGGCCCAAAGACTCTAAGCACAGTTTTAAGGGTCTTCTCTTCCAGGCTGAGTTTCAAGAGCACATCAAGCCTACAACAGCACTCTATCTTAGAATCATCAAAGTTTCACTCCTGCGCATATATTAGATCATAATCATTTTTTTTCTTGAATTCCTTTCTGCAAACAGAAGAGTTTTTAGCAAGGCAAACAAATAGGTAACCAAATAATTTATAGTGAATGGAAAAATAAAACTGCTCTTTCTTATAACCTTATTTCACTTCTTTGTGTCTTTTTCCTGCATTTTTATGATCTTTTTTAAGAAATATGATTGATGCTTTTTGTACTAAATTCTACCACTGCACTCTGCTGGAGAAAAACATGACATGAAAAATATTTAGGGCCAAATAAATTGTATAGGCAAATTATAGCCACATTTATCCCCTTCAGGTAACTTTTGTTTTATCAAAACATCAACAATGAAGTAGTAACACAAATTTCCTTTGAAAAGAGTAGGGTCTTTGAGTTTCCAGTGATAAGACGCTTGAATTTTCTGGAATTAGGAGAAGCCAGTTACAAGGAACCACTGATGCAGTCCCCATTCCATCCTCTACTGGGCCTGGTCCTTGGAGATGTCTTTCAAACTTATATAACTGTGATGGTTGACCTCCTACCTGTTTTTAGAAATGCACAACTATATCTGGGTGCGGTGCTGCACACTTGTAATTCCACCTACTCCAGAGACTAAAGCTGGAGGATCTCAAGTCTGAGTCAAGTCTATTTAACTTAGTTGAGACCCTTCTGTCTCAAAATAAAACTTAAAAAGGACTGGGGATGTAGCTCAGACTGTATGGTGACTTACATTTTCATACTAGAAACTAGAGCCTAACTTTCTAGACTTCTATCAGAAACTCTTAGAAAAAACAGCCAGGTAAGACTACTATCACCATGCAAAACACAGTCCAGTTCTCCACATATTCAGAGGGAGAAATCTAAACATTATAGGAGCCTATTAAGAAACATAGGCGTCCATGAACATACGTGATAACTGTACCAAGTGGAGGGCTGTGGTGAACATGATCTTGGAGATGTGGACAACTCAGTCAGCAAAAGCAAGAGGAAAGCCAGGATTCAAACCAACAGTGCAGTTCAGCAACTCTGTGGTCCATTTTATGTGACCTTATGCCTTTGGCCTGAGCACTTTTGTCCGTGGGCTTTGACGAATCTTGGACTTCTGAAGTCTTTAAGCTTCAAAGTCATAGATTCCCATCTGTCCACCTGAAACAACTACATGCACCAGCCTGTCACATGTGTACAGATTCCTTTGTCCCACTTACATATTGTGACTGTAAGTCACTGTTTGATGACATCTTACTGGGCATGTAAAATTCCTTTTATTTCTTTTTTTTTCTTGTTTTGTCAGTACCGGAGATTGAACTACCAACCTTGCACCTGCCAAGCAGGCGCTCAAGCTACTGAGCCAAACTCCCAGCCCCATTTTTTCGAGGCAGGGTCGCACTATGTAGTTCAGGCCAGCCTTGCTCATGTTGTAGCCCAAGCGGGCCTCAAACTCACAACGCTCCTCATACCTCAGCCTCCCGAGTGCTGGGATTAAAGGCATGCGCCACCACACTCGGCTCATGTAAAATTGTTAAAAATTAAGGTTCAGAGTCACAGCCAAAGATTATCAAACTAATATTTTACTAGTGATTTTTTAAACATGTTCCCACCTGTATAAAGTACACATTTAAAAGATATGTTTTATTTACAGTAAGATTATAAATTTGAAATTGCTTCCTTCTAAGGTATTAATATTACATAAATGGTCAGACTACACTGTCAATTATATTTTCATCATGTTAATATGAGACTACCCATGGTAAATATGCTATATTAATTGAATGAGAAGAGGGTTAGTTTTAAAGCAATAAAAATGTATGATAGGATTTGGAAAACATTATAATTATTAACCAGTAGCAGCCTAAAAGTATATCTGTCCCCAAATAACTAAGAACATATGATAAAACTTCAGGGCCTGCAAAGATGCTGTTAAGTGGATAATCAATTAATATAGCCTTTGTATTTTGAATATGACAAGTCCAAATGCTGAACTTGGTCTCAAACATACAACATTCTAAATGAAAAAAAAAGTGAGTTTTCTAAACCTTCTGAATCCTTCCAATAGAATATGTGCCAATATCATCAGTCACTAATTCATTTTATTAATTCAGCTCAATCTGTTTCCTAGACCTACCAAATGTTTTCTTTGGCATCAAGTTTATAATCAAAATGTTTGCTTTGAAATTAAAACATTTGTTTTGGTGACATGAGTTTCGAAGAGCAGCTGAAATCTTCACTAACAAAAAGAAACTAAATTCAAATTGTTATACTATTTTTGTACTTACTACTGGTAACCAGACTAGTATTCAGGGAGAAAAAGATGTTTTTGCTTTTGGGATTATAGATGTGATTGGAAAAATAGCACTTTTAAAGACAATCCAATTGGCCAGTTCACTAAAAGTGATCCTGATGAAAGAGGTTCAAAAACAAAACTAAGCTCTTTGATTTTTGGAACATTAATAAGTAATTTGATAAAGGGATAAGAAATTAGCATACTTTGACTTGAAAATTAGCAACTATGACTAGTTGTGGCACAGCCAATCAAAAGAGGAAAAAAAAAAGAAATTAAAAGGTAAATTAGCAGTTTCTGAAAGTTTAAGACCAAGGGTTGAAAGGATTGTCCAGATAACTGTGGAAATACTGTCGACCCTAGAGGGAGAAGGGGGATGCAATTGGCAGAGTTTACGACTCCTTAGGGCATATTTTCATAGGAAATATGAATTAAACAAAAAGAGGTTTGATCACTTTTATGTGAGATGCTGGTGCAAAGGACATTATATGAATGAGGACAGATTTGTGGGTTTCAATAGCAAGATATTCTAGAACTATGCGTGACAAAGACAGGCAGAGCAAATCACCAGAGACAACTGTACCTTGTACGTAATGGCGTGGTGATATCTATTTTTTAAAAGAGGAATGGGGAGCTATCAATACAGATTCACAATGTGACTCTGGGGAATTTCTAGAGAAAATTAGATTTGTTAAATTGAGTGAGTTGGCATCACATCATGAGTGGAAGAAGAAATAGCCAAGCCATTTTATATGAGCCACATAGAACCTTGCATAATAGACACAAGACTGGCTGGCATGACTTTAAAATTTAAAATAATGTAAAATTATTCCTCATTAGAATTCTCTAAGTTTAGAAATCAAGGCAGAAATTTGGGTATGTAGTCAAAATACGAGAAGAGTTTGCTTTTTCTTTTTAACACGACTGGGGATCTTTTATAATATCATGTCTTTGTAAGGGGAGGCATTTGATCTAAAGAGATCTACTATGTACAGGGTAAAACAGGGGAATCCTTTGGAGAACATGAAAAGAACAGATGTGTATATTCAGTTCTCACAGATAATAGCTGAGGGGCTTATAAAATAAAGCTAAATCAAATTGATTGGCAGCAAGGGAGAAGTGATATTAAAGAGAAAGTGATACGAAAGGAAAATCATGTCTATGGTTATACACTGTAGAAATAATAAAGTAATTATAGTGAAGACACTATGGGAATACCCAGCATGTATAAAGAAGATGCTAGAGGCTAGATGAATATTATTTAAAGCTCACTGGAAAAAATGAGCTGGATGCTATAGAAAAATGCAATTAAATATTATCCTTTCTGATGGATTTATAATTATCATCAAAATTTTCCTTATAAATATCTTTTATATCAACCCATAGTACAAGAATTTTCTCATTTAGACAGACTTAGAATCTTTTAATTTCACAACCAATATGTATAATTAACTTCACTCAGATCATTTAGCATTATTGCCATTTAATACATAACTTGCTCCAGATCAATATTGCCTTGAATCTCAGTACCGCCATATAAAGTAATTGTAAGTTTCTGTCATGTTTGATATCTGTATAGCAATATTACATTAACAACCAGAAACAGACAAACTAAAGAGATCAAAACGACATTGCAGACAGAATTCTCATGAATTCAGAACACTAAGAAAAATACTGAAATAATTCAGGAAATTAAATTCAAACCGGGCAATTCAGTTATGAAATTTAAAGATGTTTTCTTATTTAATTGTGTGTTTATCTTACCACTAGTCCATTTAGAGTCTCTAAGCTAGAAAGATACCATGAACTCACAATAGAATTATGAAGCAACGTTAGTACAATCAATGACTATGGTAGTCTGCACAACGGAAGTCTCTGTGATAATTTCCCAAGCAGAAGTGAATCTGGTAGTACCTGCAGGAACTAAAGTTATTCTTCATCTGCCTCAATTTATTCACCTCTGATGTGGCATATGGAACTTTCCCAGGTTATCAGTGCTTAGACCAGCTATCATGGTTATGATTTTTTTCATGGAAACAATGAAGATGATACATCAAAGAAAGAGAAAAAAGCCGAAGCGGTAGTGCATGTCTGAATTTCAGGCACTTGCAAGGCTGAGTCGGGACGATCTCAAGTTCAAGCCCAGTCTCAGCAACTTAACAAGACCTTGTCTCATTATTAAAACAAAAAAAAAAAAAACTGAGGATATAGTTCAGTGGTCAAGTTCTATCTTCGATATTAATTGCTCATCTAATTCTACACTACTTTTGACTTAGTACTATTAAAAGATGTGTAGTTCAGTCTCTGAGACAAATCTTTCATTCCCACCCAAAAACACTGAAGCCAGAAAGAGGCCAACATATAATGATGGGAAAAGTGATGCTAGCAACTCACTCCAGTCATCAATTTAGATAGGACGACAGTGGACACGACCGAGCATAATCGACTGTGTGATATGTTGTGTTTTTCTCAGTTCTATGATCACTTAAGGATGCAAATAACAGAAAATTTGGGTTTCAAAGATAACCCCGAATCCACAGATAATAATAAAAATCTCTAAAGATAAGCATCTATTAACATAGCAACACAAATAAGATTAAAAAGCACTATTTTCTGGGTAACCTTGGTCAACTTTTTTAGAAATGTTCATTATAGCCAAGAAGAGAAAAATAACTACAAGGTCAGTGAGATGACAAAATGATGTATATATATTGTTAGTTGCAAGTCACCAATAAAAAAATCAAAAAGGACTAAAAGTAAGTGACAAAATACTCACGGGAGAGACGTGTCTTATAAATAAGCGAGTGGCGGCAACTTTCCCTTTATCAATGAAAATATTGTCAAGATTCTTGACAGAGGACACATTTAAAATAACAAAATATTTTATTTTAATATGTAGGTATATAATAAAATGAAACATCAGAATTTCAGAATATCTTCTAACCTTTAACATGAATGTAGTGTCAACTGTAAATAAAAATTACAATGTTATTTTTGTTTTACAAGTAAAAAAAAGTAAATGGTCAATGAGATAAATATAATAAAATAATCTTTCTTATCAGTGATTAATTAGTTATTATTCTTAAACAATTCAGAATACATTCAGAATGAATGCAGTACAGTTCAATTTACTGAAAGTAATTTCTTAATATTATTAAATTGTTGGAGATGATTCCTTAAATGAAGGAAAAGGACTACAAATCATAGGCAGTAATACACGCAGGCAGAAAATTCTGTTTCTTTCTATTGAAACCTCAGCCTCATTGACATTTTAATGTGTTTTCATATGTTTAATTTGAGGCCTTAGATCTAATTATATTTTGATAAATCTGATCTTCGATTTCATCTTCCAAAAATAAATGGCCCTGATTCATTTTAAATCAACAACAATCAGATCACACTTCAAAATATTTTTTGAACATTTACCTTTTTAATACAAATAGTTATAGTTAGTCAGCAGGTAGCAAAAAATTACTCCTGTCTTACGATATATTTAAAAAACAACTTGTATGCTACTAGCTTCAATGGAACTTGGTGATTTACTTGCAAACAAACAACAATTAAAATGTTTTATTTTTCTCCAGAGCTGATTGAAGAAAAAAATGTTACCATAAGTCTTCAACTGTGAAGATTAGTATTGCTTCTTACATATTCTATTCCTACCTGAGTCTAACACGTTCTCAAAGAGCCACTAGCAATTGGCCTGTAATGAGGAGCCTAACGACACAGGTTCTACAATCTTTATGGAAGCTGAAATCATGACAATTATGGAAAAAGCACAACACATGATTTTTTCCAACAATAAAAGGCAGGAAAGGAAAAAAAATGAATAAAATGTTTGAATTTTCAGATGTTAAATGATTGAAACAGTTTCTATTTAAATGCAAATTTGACTTTTTAAAAGATAGGCCTACCAGTAACTGCACCCTAAATGGTAAAATGAAAATCAATTTGAAATATGGGATGAATAAAGTATATGTGGACTTTCTGGGAATATTTTTTTTATTATGAAAACTGATGTATTTTCCTTTGCTCAATCCATTTTAGGCTTTGGACAGCTATGCCTGGGATGAAATGCAAACATTTTTTAATTTGTTTAAGTACAAATGTTGGTCAGCGCTCTCAAAGCTTCTTTTTTAATGCAAGTCAGATTTCACAAAATAATGATCACAAGCCTGATGTATGGAAAATACAAGACCAGAAATAAGAGCTTAACTGCAGCATTATAATGACCAATGTTCACTACTTGTTTTTTATGATGTTGAGGAAATCACTTTTAAGAAATGGAAATCACTACATTCTATTGATTCAAGAACAGAATCTTCAGACATAAGTCAGCGGATTTGACACTTTCGGATACATAAAATGTGACATCTGCTCTTACAAATGCACTATACAGGCTGTAAATCATCAAAGAGAAAAACAGTTCAATGTCATTTCAGCCACTATAAGCTATGGTTTACAACTGAGAGATAAAAATAGTCATACTGTCTCTATGACATCTAAAACACTTTTCTATTGCAGTATTCCATGTTCTAATTTATCTTTGTGGGTGAACAACACACAATCAATTGTAAGTAACTAGTGTAGTTTGATTCCAGTCAACTGCAATTTTCTACAGCTTTATCTTTACCCCCACTGAGTTGACTTTTAGAAATATTCACAACACACTATCTCAATTTTTGTGCTTGCTTCAGTATGTCAAGATTTAAGCCATCATTCTAAGGGCTAACGTATGGCACAGATCCATATAACAAATTTACATTTCATAAAATAGAGTTTAAAACATATGTTTATTATTATTAAAAATTTATATTCTACTGGAATACAGTGTGTGAATCAACTTAATAAAATTAGAAAGAGCATGGCTTTGTATAATATTCATGGTTCTCTCACTTATTACTAAGAAAATTTGAACAAATTGTTTAACTTCTATGAGAGTAAAGTAAGACATCTGTAAAATGGAATAAAATTCCTGTTTTTAATGGACAGCTTTAAAAGACTGTGAGACAAATATCTAATACTGTACTTTGCAGAGTCTAGAGAACAAAATAAGTAGTGACACCTATTATTAATGTTGGCTTATTTGTATTATCATTGTTAGTATAAAAACACAGAACACTTTTAGTAATTACTTATAACAGTATTTTCACTTATATCAGCACTGGAAGAAACTCACACAGTGCTGTATGCCTGGAAGATGACAGTGTATTTTACTTTCATTCTTTAAATAATGCTACTATCTAAATACTTTCAGAAATTTATTTCCTGTAATCATAATATGAAAATATCACTATAAGTGATTTTAAAAATTCTCCAATGAAAGTGATTGTAATAAGTATTGTAATGATCAAATGATCTAAATCGATCTAAAAATGACACAAGTGATTTATAAAGAAGGCAGTGCTTGATATACATTAGTAATAATTAAAAATTGTCATTAATTGGGTAATTAGATCCTATGCATATAATGTTTTGGTTTATCTCATTGTTACATTTGTTAAATACTATATTAATTTGGAGAACTATGAATTATCACAAAATTTACCTAGTTTTCCAGTAGAATTCCCTATCTATTCAGTCAATAATCACCACATTTTTATTTTTAATGAGCGTGAAACAATGAGAGAGGACCTGCTAATCAAGTTGGTTTTTGGAATGACAGACTTGTTCATTGACAGCCTCCTTGGAATTGTAACACTGTGTCTTTTATTTTTCTCCACTCTACTGCAGTGAAGCTCAAAGCCCAAACCCCTGGTGGCCACCAGCCCCTTGGCTGAAGCTCAAAGAGAACTGCTGTCCTGGGTGGATTTACAACCATTAGTTTAGTGGATCTGATGCATTTTCTTTCCTGAATCTTTTTATGAGTAAAGCAGCACACTCCAGGGTCTGTACTTGTCAGACCATTATAGGCACAGCCTTTGGCTGCCCTCCATGCCTCAGTTCATCAAATGCACACACAGCAACTGTGTAAAGCACTCCTTGTCATAGGCTCATGCTTAGGGATCCAATCTGGATGGATTCCAGTTCATCTTATGTTGGAATAAGCATGGCAATGCATGTTACTTTCATCTGTCACAAAACCAATATTGTCTGAATATTCACGCTTTAGTTTTATCTGTGCTTTTATTTAGTTAAAGAAAACACTTTGCATGGAACGTCGAAGCTTCTAATCTTTGCACATGTATGCAGAAACATATACTACGAAGTTCCTGAGAAAGAGCAAACTAAATAGTTTCAGGAAAATAGCAGTGATGCTGTTTCACTAATTCATCAGGTTCCTTTACTAGTTTTTACACTAATTCTATGCCCTGATAGATTTACTTCCTCTTTTGGAAAAGCAGCTGATCTATTTTTATGGTGAACATTTTCACTGGAGGAGGGAATAAGAGGAGGAGGAGAAAAAGTTATAATTAGATTTACTGTGACATGCTTTTCATCCCTTTACTATCCCTAATTCTACCACAATTGTTAAGGACTGTTAGATGGTGAATTTATTACAAAAAAAAAAAAAAGTTTTTGCACTAGTGGGATCACAGCCTGCAGTGATCTACCAAAGAGCTACAACACCAGCGCTGGGGATTCTCATGCTTTGGACTTCCAAGCAGCTGGGATTACAGGCAGGTGCCACAGCACCCGGCCTTTTCTATTCTCAACAGTTTTTCATGAAGGGACTAATATATATTTAATCTTCTAGTAAAATTCATTAAATATTAACTTCATATTAAGAACAATGCCAGCGAGTTTCCTTTAATCATAACCTTTAACTTTGGCCTTGGGGACATCATTACCTTTTAATCCTTCAGGTACTAACTTGAAAAGCTAATTGTAACAATATAACCAAAATTTAGAATAACTAGATCTTTTTGTGCACAGACCTCCAGCCCATAAATAACTCTTAGAGGAAAGGAAAGCACACTTAAATTCAGGTGTTTTATGGACTCATTCAATACTCATTTTAGACATCTGCTTCCTAATTTTAACTCTATAA
This sequence comes from Dasyprocta punctata, assembly GCA_004363535.1. Taxonomy (NCBI): domain Eukaryota; kingdom Metazoa; phylum Chordata; class Mammalia; order Rodentia; family Dasyproctidae; genus Dasyprocta; species Dasyprocta punctata. Next base: position 27,801 of record RJWM01001214.1, read on the forward strand.
TGGATAGATTTTTTTCTTTTAAATTTTTTATCATTTATCTATCTATTAATCGTTGTTCTGCTGGAGACCAAGCTTGTGTTCTCATGTATGTGAGACCAACACTCTCCTACGGAACCACAGCTCAACCCTCTTTCTCACATTCCGCAAATAACAACACTGAGGGATCGGGGCATAGTTAAATGACAGAGCACATGCCTGGCAGGTTTGAGGCCCTGGGTCCAATCCCTAGCATTAAAATAAAAAAGAAAGGAAGGAAACAAAACAAGGAGAATGCCAAGCACAGGCATGCACTTAGTACACGATCTGTACTGAAATGAATCATGTTGGGACAAGGAAGCCAAATTCTGGGCTGCAAATGCTCTGTTAAGTGTGTCAACCAGTCCTAATAGCAGTGCTTTTCCTGGCTCCTTTTCATATCCCAGTGCCCACAAAACAAAGTCCTATTTCTCCTGTGTTCTCAGAGCTGTCACAATCACCACTGCTATGCTGCAAACTACGGGGCCATCATCATTTTTTTCCAATTATGTAAACTTGTTCATTATGCTGTCATTTGATAGTTCAATGAAATTCTGATTTCTTGAAAAAATTCATTTCACCTACTGATAATGTGTCTAAAACTTGGGGGGCGGGGAGAGAAACTGCAGTGTGTGAACTCAGAAACAGAAGGTTATGTGTACAGCTATGTAGGTAGTGCCCGGTGGCTGTAAACTGGCTACTAAATTTTAAAAACAGTACATCAAACAAACGTAAATAAAGAACCTATATTCAGAAAAAGTATGAAGGCATCCAAAATGTTCAGTTGAAGATGCACATCAATGAAAAAGTTTTAAATAACAATATCTGTGTAGTTAAATTTGTTAATTATCAAACCACAGTTTTAGTCAGAAGGAACTCTGTTAGGTAATGAACAAGGTAAATTCCACCAATCTCTCTGGAATAATGGATGGGGAATGAAAGTAGAGGTTGGCATTTTGTGGCAAATCTTATTAATCATTTTGTCCATGTAATTAAATTATATACTGATGTTATTTAAAATCTCTGAAGATATTAAACAACATAGGTAATAATTCTGATGTCTTCCTTCAACATGGGATAATCCACTTTTGGTAAATTTGTCTAAGATGTTGGAAAGTTTCCAGGTATGGCAAGAAAATTTTGTCTCTTCAGAAGACCCTATTTGCATTCATATGTAGCAGGACTTATATTTTCCAAACACATTATCTTACTTTGGTAGAATTTAAATCATAATTCATGATGTTTTCAATATTTGAAATAAAGTGTGCTATACATTTTTCATTTTTAGAGACTAGAACAACTTTACAACTATCATTTTCTTTCATCAGATGAAATAGCTTTAATTGGATTAAATTAAATTGATTTCCATTTCCTAAAACCAACTGGTAAAAATAGGTTGAGTTACCTGTGCATTTGTTTGGATGGGAGGATTATACTACATTCAAGTAGAGTTCTCTCTAGTTTGACTATATTCTAAGACTAATGTAGCTGTAAAAAGAAATATCTTGAAGATACTGTACAAGTTTTAATCACTGCCTGTGTGACAAGATTATTAAAAGATAGAGCATAAATAATCAATGGTGGGAAGTTCCACTGGAGCCGTTTCCCTTCCACTAAGAAGGGAAATCCCGCATTTGCCCCATCTGCTGTACCCTGTGGGAGAGGCTGCTGGACAGTTTATTAGCTCTTATCTTCCAAGCCAGTCCTAACAGTAGAAGGGAGAGGGGACCAAATAGCAGCTTGCTTAGACTACTGTAAGACATGTTTCACTTTCTCACCCTCCCTAAAGGAATCTTTGCTATAAAAAGCACATGAGATTTAACAATCACTCCTAAGTCATGCAGAGTGCAATGGAATGGCCCAGTCTTAGCAAAGTCTCTCAACACTGGGACTTCCTTGATGACAGCGAAATTTCTTATGGTGGCCATCTTGTGACATTTTCCCCTGGACAACTGACTCACCATGCATCCTGTCAGGCCGTAAAGATGGGCTCGACATGGCCTTCAATAAGTTAATTTCTTAGCATAATTTGGCACATTATAAATAAGTGGTTACCCTAAAGCTATAGACAATATATTTTATTAGGGAACAGGATAGGAGGAGTGAGTAGATATACTCCAGCTCTTCCTCTTCCTTCTCTTCCTGTTTTTGTTTTGTTTTGTTTTGTTTAAATGTTGCTTCATTTTTCTTCCCTTCCTCACTTTCTCTGTCTCTCTCCTTCCTTCTTTCCATTCTTCCTTCCTTTCTTCCCTCCATCCTTCCATTCCTACTTCTACTTAAGTCATTGTGAAATCTTGAGCCAGTTACTTAAAATCTGGAAACCTGAGTTTTCTCACAAATAAAATGAGGATAAAAAGAGTACTTAATTAAAAATTTATTGCAAATATTAAATGATACAATGAGTAAAATGCTTAGTGAATTGCTTACCACTTAATAAACAGTTCATAAATGTTAGCAATGACAGTAAGTACTATTACTGCTATATGGGAGAAAGACCATTACAGAAGAATTTAAAATTGAAAGAATTTAAAATTTAAAATTGCTACAGTATCTTAGGTGGGGCAACTTAGCGAGATCCTGTCTCAGAATAAAACAGAAAATGGGCTGAGGATATAACTCAGTGGTAGAGCATCCCATATGCAATTTTTAGAGTGAAGAGGCTGTCTGACATTGAAATGTAAAATTTCAAAGGCATCATAATCACACTGATTCCTGCAATGGTGAGGTGGATTCTGATGGGACTGTGATGAGCACCATATCATCTGATCACTCTAGGAGATCAGAATGCCATTTAACCATTCTGAGCATTAGTCCTCACTGCCCTCTTCAACAAAACTGGGATAACAATACCTACTGTATCAAGTTATCATGAGGATGAACTCTAGGATGGTACTGGACAATGCTTTATAAGGAATCAAATGCTATTATGCACATTTGAGATATATTAGAACACAAGTATATTTCTCCTATAGTCACAATGCCTATTAAAAACAAATGGAAGTAATTGAAAAACCTGGCAGGCTTTTGACAAAGGATCATTGTACATGTCAATTCCATTAGCCTCTCTGATGCAGTTCGGGTTGCCTGTATGTGTCCCCATTTGCATAGTGGTATCACCATCCTAACAGTGGTGATCAAAAGAAGGATGTTTCACTGCTTTGCAAAATGAGGTAAAGTCAGAGCCTCTGAAAAAGAAGTTTGCCTGGGTAAAAGGAAAAACTCATGGAAAAACCGTGCAACTGATTTCAGATATACTGTATTTTTAGATATCTTTTCCTTGGCTAATGAAACATGTCATCTTGACAATTACATATAATTTAACTAAAAAAAATAAGGAGTAATGGGACATTGTTTAACAAAAGCCAAGGTAACAGACCTGAGATGCGCCTGCCACCAATGGGAGTTCAATGCATCAGAAACGCTTTTACAGGAAAATCCTATTTATTTCTATTCCAACTCCTAAGCACAATGAGAAGTTTTTCTACAAAGAAGAATCCCTTCCCCCAGAAGTAACCGCACCCAGGACAGTCTGGTGATGGGAACCATCACGTCAGACTTGCTCTCTCCACCTAAAGAGTTCTAGGATGGGGCGAGGGGAAGAAGAGAAGCATTTCTGTTTGCAGATTTTTTTTAAGAGAATCTAAACTTCCCAGATATGGTTGTCTGGTTTGGCAGAATTTAGTAAATGCTTTTTCCAGTGTTCTGAAATCTCTTGACTAATACTTATATTTGTCCATTGTATCTTTCTTTCAAAATAGGTTTAACTTTAGGGCTACAGGGTAAGTCCCTCTATCACATACTATCTAAACCTCTCTTTTGGTCAGGTTCCTAATCGGTCAGATGGGAATAACAGTATAATAATAACACAGTAATAGTGATAATAATAGTAATAATAACTTTATGGTGTTTACTTGAATATTGAGATTCAGTGTGAAAGTTCCCATGTACTTGCTAAATATACAGTGATAACCAGTACATTTGTTTCTCTTCTGTCTGCTCTGTTCAGGAGCCAACAACACCTCCACTTGCAAAGAGACATGATTCAATGAGCTGAGCTACCTGATACCACTCCTTAAGGGAATTGGTTCTGCACACAATGGGAACATAAATGCCACAGAAGTGAATTCATGAAAGAACAAAGTGAGGCACTGTACAAATTGCAAGGGAAGGAGTTCATTTCCAACATGGTCTGATCTGGTTTTTTTATGTTTGAATTATTCCTGAGTCAGGCAAGACTACCCTAGTATCACCACATCTTCCTCTTCCTCCTCGTCACTGTCATTCTTGTATCCTCTCAAAAAATAAGCATGCCAAACTTTTGTCTGTCCAATGCTGCTGCAGTGAGAATACATAAATGACCTAGAATCCTACTGTAAAAATTAGCAATCAAATTATGCATTAAAAAGAATTAAAAAAATAATGGTGCATTACTCCAATGCCCCTCTGATACTCAGAGCAAACAGTTATTGGAGGATCTTTGGTTATTAGTTTAGAACTGATGTCAGATGACATGTTTGAGAAAGTAATGAAGGATCTTAAGAAATAGACATTTCAGCAGTAAGTTTTGAGCACACCGAAAAAGTTGAGGGGTGTGTGAAGGAGGAGCAAGTGGGCCATGGATACCCAAGAGAGTAGGGTACTGAGGAGCTGGACCAGAGAAACTGCCCTCCATGGGAATGGCCAGGGAGGACTTAACCTGTTCCGTTGTTTCTCCTGTAGGTGGCAGAGGCCCCATGCCTCAACCCCAGAACTCACAGGAAATGACATTTTTAAAAATAAAATAATTAATAGTCTTAAAGACAGTTTTCTCTGTAGAAAAGGCATGTGGGAGCTATATTTAACAGAATCCAAAGTGGGAAATTAATTCATATTAATCCTCATTTTATCTCTCATTAATAAAATAGCAATCATGATCATAACATACTTTTTAAAAAATGAATCATCTTTTCTTTTGCAACTACTTCACTTTACCTTTGACTTCAAAAATGACAAGACTCTCAGTGAGGTAAGAAGGGAGCTGTCTCTCACCTTGACGGAGAAGAAACTGAGACGTGCAGGGAAATGACTAGCCCTGGTGCGCCCTTTCCCACCCACATGTGTTGTAGAAGTGAAAAAATACCCTAAAATAAACTGAGTCAGGAAACACTGGTGACAAATAAATCAAACCTGTGGTTCAATCCATGATATACAGTTCTTTGAAACATAGCAGCAATTCTAGTCCTGTTGGTGCTTGTAACTTAAAAATACTCCTTAATTTTTACATATATCTCCATATAACTCTTAGCAGAGCGACACTTTCTCAAGTGTAGGGTTTTCAATAGGCCCCTGAGAGAAACCGCTTCTCTCCCTGAGACTCGCTATTGTCTGAACATTACATTCTCTGGTCCTGGACACTGCTCTCTTGGTCTGGAGTCCCACAGAGCTGCGGGTTTTGCTCTATGAGGCTAGCATCAAGTACACAACGCACTCCAATCATAAAGACACAAGTCTACAGTTCCAGATGATGTAAAAGAAATCATTCAATAATCTACAACTCTGTAACTTTTAAGTATTAATGATCAGACAGTTCCTTCCTATGCTCATTGTATTATGTCCCCTAACTTCCTCCATTCAAATTTAATTGTGACTGGGGATACTTTTAATTTTAATTCAATTTATTTGTGCGTATTGAGCAAGAAAAATTAAGTTGCATTGTTTCTTTCTATTTTGATTAAGAAACCAAGCAGCATTTCACAGAATCCTATATCTCTTTTGCAGAGTAAGTGTAACATCAAAGCACGTTGACTAATCTTGTGTGAATCTATTTCTAAAACCCATTATCCCAAGCGACAAGTCTTATTCAGTACAGTTTTTTGGGGGGTGGTGGGAGGAGAATAGAGTCATTGTTTTAAAAAAGAATAATGTGAAAACAAACCTCAAATCATCTAGTTCATTTGGAGAATACAATTTAGTAATACATGAAACACTTATGGGTAATATTGAAACAAGACTTACGTATGGTGGTAAAGTTGACAATATGCTAATGTTTTGTAGGGACTATAAGAAATTGATAAGTGAGGTCAGAAATAAGACACTAAGAACAGGAGTTAATGCTGTGGGTTTGCCAAAGTCCCTTTAAATCAGAAGCTAGCAGTAGTCTAAAATTGAAGTCTCTTAGTAAAATTATCAAAATTTGCTTTCTTTCTCATGAGTGATCCTTTAACATTTTCCTGTGTTTATTTGCATACTGAGAGTGGGACTTTTTCATTTTCTCTAAGTCTCTGGAAGGGAAAAGGGACCAAGCCTCTCCTGATATATTGAATATACTGAGTACCCAGAGCTGGAAAGGCTTCCTACCCTCAGACAAAGCAATCCAAATTCAAGCTGCTGTTAACATTCAAACTTGTGAAGAAAGAATAGGCAGAAAAACCTATAGGGGAAACACTGATGGCCTGCTCCAAAGCTTAAATATTTTTGCTGCAAGGACAGTGACAAATATAGAGCAGTGAAGAGTCATCTGGAATACCCCAATTTCATTCCACTACTGTAGTTATTTTTAGCATTTATTATTATTCATTGGGTACTCCTAGAAGAATGGTGGTATGATTATCCATAGCAGAATAGAATTAGGGAATGGTATTTATAATGCAAAATTTACAAACATGAAGAGAAATTAGTAATACTATAGTTATCAAAGGAAACAGGCCTAATTAAAGAAATAGCTGCTACAAAACCATATGCAACTCAAGGCAGAAAAAGACAATTCAAATTTAATGAATGCCTTTAATATTAATTACAGAATTCTTAACAATACATTGGGACAGCTCTCTTGGAGAATTCAGCTTACTGTTTAACAGTTTCTGACTAATTTTATTAACCTGTACATCTGAGAGGATCAACCCCCTCTGGGTTTAATTAGAAGGAAATTCAATTTAAATCTAAATGTCAACAGTGGTTACTAATTATGGCAGGGCCCTGGATGGGACAGCCAGTCTGTAATCAGGCAGTTCTCTGGTAACAATTAACACTTTCTTTCTGAGTTATGAGTGAGTTAGGATATTTTAAAATAAATACGATTCAGCATGGGACACTGCTAATATCATGAGCCCCTACTGCTAGGTGCAGACATGCAGAAGAGGATGCCAAATTAAATTACAGAAATTTCTCAAACATATAGCTGAATAATAAGCAGCTACAAAACTAGGTCAGGGTCGAAAAGCTAACGCTGAATTCCCCTCCCCCAACATGCAAAATAAATATACCCACTATCTCTGAATAGAAATCATTCTTTTGTTATGCCCTTTGTCAAGAATACATTATTGCAAAATGATATTTATTTCCACAATCTTCACAGCTGTGAGCACGACTGAATTAATCTTTCTAGAACTGATTTCATTTGCAATTTCATGATTATGATTATAAAATGTAAATTTATTACTTAAAAAGAAAGATTATAAAAGACATAGATAAAAAAGACAGTTCTTTATCTGTTGGGTTGCTTTGCTTGATACTAATGAAATAAATAGCTGACTAACCCTGAAATAAAAACAAACAGTATAAAGATGATTGCAAAAATGTAAAATGAAACCTAGGAAGACAATAAAATCTACTCTTTTAATGTAGCACATACAGTGATTATGTGGCTCAGGGAAGTAACAGAATGCAAATTTTTTCATAGTGAGGCTAAGCTTTAATGGTTAGTCATTTAAGATGTTTCTATTGCTATGTTGGCACTAAAGATAATACAAAAAATACTTGGGCACTACTAATCCCACTACTCTCAGTTTTATGCTCTTAAATGATAATCTCTAGAAGGGCATTTTCAAACTGTTTAATATGGATGATCTAAATAACAAATTCGTTTAAAGAAACTGATATTTATAAAACTTCACTTTTTAGTGGAATTTAGTCACTAACCTGGTCTTCTTTTCTTAAAAATATATTGCTTCTCATAATCAATATTTAAGTGCCTACTGTTTACAAAGAGCTACATTGAATGACTTGGTATATACAAGAATTTGAAAACAAACGTTGACTTAAATTATTGTGGGTTAAAAATAATAAAGGCAAGTTTATTTTTTAATAACTAGGGCAAAATATACCATTTTATGAAACATTTTCATTTATACAGCTGGCTTTCCTCACAAAATTGAAATGATCCGTTTCTTAAATATAGCAATTAAATTTTCTCAGATAAAATTGTGACTTGTGAAGACAAGCAAACACAATTAGTATACATTGTAGTAAACATATTCAAGTGTCAAATGTCTGTTTATAGAAAGACCATTAATGATAACTTTGGCTTAACTAAAAATTAATGCCAATAAAGGGTTCTATAAGCACTTACAATAGATGCAATAGCACCTCTGAATAATTATTAACACGTAAAACTGCTATTTATCATGCCAACCCAATCAATAGAGCCCATATTTCTATACTAGGAATGCATTGGTTATCTCTCTGCATTTGCTCAGAATCACAAAGCAAAAATGCAAGCCCTGTCACAAGACATTTATTGTATTCAATTGGATCCAAACTAGCTGCAGAGGAAAAGGCAATTTAAGCTTGTGCAACAAAATAAGCTATGTATATATGAATAAATTATTTTTTACTGCATGATTCCTTTCCATTTGCTTTACCTGTCTAAGATGCTGAGTTTTCAATAAAATGTTTCTACTTATGACTTTCATAGGTCTACAGAGTGTGAGCCCAGTAGTGCTTTTGGGTCATTTCCCCAATCCAGATAGTACCTATCACCTCCTCTAGCATGAAGGTTAATAACTCCTGGCTGGAGATATCTATATTGCTTCTTTACTGTTCATTGCCACGAACACTTCCAAGGGAATGTAAGACTTTCCTTCTTGAAGAAGCCAACTTTCGCCTCTGGGAGGCATGATGCTTCCACTAGGCTGCTGCATGAGCATCCAGCTTACACTACACGATTTCTATATTGTTCTGCAAGTAGGCTCTTAATAGGCAGTAATAAACATGTTGCTTATCATTCCTTCATGTTGTTTAGAAAAGTCTATATTAAAATGAGACTTGGAAAGGTCATGTCTATATAAATTGTGCCTTACTCTCTCTTTCTCTGTCTCTCTCTTTCTCTCTCTCTCTCTCTCTCTCTCTCTCTCTCTTTTTCTCTCACTCACTCACCCTGGCATCATTTTTCAGAGAAATTTTTACTAAGTTCTTCAGCTTTCTCCAATATCTTTCAAAATTCTAATCCAGGCACCATATCATTCCCCAGAAGAAAACAGTTTAACAAGTATGTCTTGCTGGTTAATTGTAAAGCATTGAGGTCAGTTTTTAAAGTAGTGTTTAATGACTTGCTTGTTCTTTGCTAAGGATGCCTTTGAGATAATTTTCAGACCTTCCATTATCAGACACCTGTTAGTGCTAGATCTTTCAGAAGAAATATGTTCTTTAAAACAAGTAGAAAGAACAAACGAGAACAAGGGTGCATGATGGACAATATAATAAGTCACATATTTCACACCAGTTTTAAATTGTAAATTTAAAACTGGTAATATTATTTTAAAATAAATTTAAAATAAATTTAAAACTGGTAATATAAATTTAAAACAGGTAATATTATTCTAAATATTATATTACAAACTCAGAACATGTATCTAGAGCTATTTTCCTACACTTTTAAATGTTAACTCTTTCTCTCTGCCTAACTGAAGTGTTAGTTAAGATCTTTTGATAACAAAAAAGGAAGTTGTATAACCACAGCTCAATAATAAGGTGAATGGAAAAACAGTTGGTTTCCGCCTCCCTCAACTGCTTACCTTGATGTGCTCCAGCCAAAAAGAGAAAGAGAGAGTGTATATTCTCCATTGTACCAACAACCACAGTGATAAATGATAAATATAAAACATTGCTTTACTTCTCAGTGGCATAAAAGCCCTTTAAAAAATGTTTATGAGTGGTCTGTCATTTTATTTAGGACCCTCAGTTTCAAACGAATACCAAGAGGAGTCATAATGTCACTATTTGATCAAAATATTTCAACCATCAAAATGGTACAGTTTTAGGGAAATCAACAGTACTATTTTATAGCTGATGTCATAGTATGGCAGTTTGACAGCTGCTTTTCAGAGAAGCAGATTTAATCCTTCTGTGGTCAAGGGAGGGCACAGGTGAGGAGGAAACATCTGAACTATGTGTGCAAAAGGCAAGAAGGAGTCAGGACAGCTCTAGGGGATGGCTCCCCACTTTTGGCCCTCATGATTAGGTTCAGTGACACAGAGGAGCCTTCATGGTCATTGTAGCAGGACAGAAGGTTATGCTCAAGTAGGTTTTGTAAGTTGGGACATGCGAAGTCAAATAACAGTCAATGAGTGTCTTCATTGCAAGATTTCCCAAGGTCTCTGAGTCATGGCAAATGACTCTCAATCCATATATTCCAAGTGCTTTTTCCACTGCTTACTTTCTAAGGTGTCCTTAGATTGCTTATCCCTGCTTTGGGATTCTACAACCCAGAATGAATTGAGGCTTAATGTGGTCTCTTCAGATAAATTCAGCAACTAGAGAGAGATCTGAAAGTGTTGACCTTTTTTCTTGATTATAATAGTATGTTCATAGTTAATATTGTTCTTGCTGAAAAAAAAATAGTAAATTTGAAAATGCAGCTAATAGGCCCACCATAACTATCTAGGAGTGAGAACAGAACAATTATATTTCTGAAAAAGATACAGATTAGCTCGGTTGGCCTGGATCATGGGTGATTCTAAAGGATTTAACTTGCCAAAACAGTTCTGTGGACTTCTGAGAGTTCTGTTTATATTGTCAAACATGGTAATCCAGGTAATTGCTATTGTTATACTGCATTTGTTTCTTTTTATGAGACAATGTATTTGATAATCCTTATTTTATAAAAGTTTTCTCAGATAAGGTATGACTAATATTCTCACTAGGATAACATCATGTGATTTCTTTAATGTTCAAAATTTAAACATCACATAGTATGTCCCCTAACATCGATAGGTAATTACATGATCCAGCAAAATGATTATACTGTAGATGAATAACCACAGTATTTCTCAGGGTGTTGGTTGTAAACATGCCTTATTAAGTAAGGAATTTGTTACCTTTCAGCATTATTAAAAATAACTTATTGGAACATAAAATGTCTCCAAACCTGATCTTATCAAAATAATTACAGAATCTTTTATGTTTCAGTAGGAAGAGAGAGACGGTGCAGAGAACGGTACATAATGGAAACAGACAGAAATAGGACAGTCATTGTACTTCTTACACAGTAGACACAAACTACTGTGGAAAGTTAAAGACAATACAAAAATGACTGCCTTTCCAAAACAGTGAAATTTTCATTTGTGTCTCAATACATAGCTACAAGTATAATAAAAATAAGTGATAATTTAAGTGGGTTTTACACTTTTCTTTTAATATTCACATATGATGCTTTAGATCAACCAGCCCATAGTATATGTGTGTGTAGGTGTGTACATAAAATAAGAGAAGACATGTATGTTTGTCTGTTTTAGTTTCATTGCAGATTATCTTATTTGGTGTGCAGTCTATTTATTTAATATGTCCTATAATCTGGCTATATAATGCTTAAAAGTTGACTTGTTATGCAAATACTTTTTAGAAAACTTGGCTGTATCTCCAAAATGAATCATATTTCACTCTGCAAGTTTATTAAATAAAATATACTTACAAAATAACTGAATAGTACATAGTAAGCACTACATTTGTGGAATGAACAAGCAAATAAAGGGATAAATGTGTATCTTGAGTATGTGTTGTCATTTTTATATGGTAATTTTTGCCCTGGCATGGAAGATAGTAGAGGGTTGAGCATCCCTAACCTGAAATTCCAAAATTTAGCATGCTCCAAAACATGAAAATGTTTAACAATTGAAATGACATCACCAGGGGAAAATTACAAACCATCAGACTTTGTTTTACGCACATTTTCAAAATATTAAAAAATTGCCTTCAGGCTAGCAGTACAAGGTGCATGCAAAGCATAAATGAATTTCATGTTTAGACACTGGCCCCATGCCCAGGATAACTTACATATGTGCAAATGTATGTTCTCCAGTCTGAAAAACAGCATAGATTTAAAGTAATTCTTATCCTGAGGATTTTGACTGTGGGATATTCAACTTACACCAAGAATTTTATGCAATTGATTCAAGGACTAGCCTTTAAGTACAACTACTGTACTCTATTTGTTTCATAAAGTATTTTGGGACTGAGATTACATTCAGAATTTTATTTATTAGAAAGGACACATAGTCTTTGTTTTCAATGTGAAAACTACTGGCCCACAGAGTCACTCAAGGATCTTCACAACTGGGTACAACTCCTCTTTCCAATCATTTCACTTAGGATAAACCAAACTATTTGCCATTTCCATGATTTCCTGCATCCCTGCTGGGATTCATACCTGAGAATGATTTTCTTTCCTTTCTCTATATCCAAAACTTACTGTATTTTCTAGACCCAGCTCAAAGTCAACATTTCTGCATGCCCACAGTTATGATGCACAAATATGTGTCAGATGGATACACAATAGGATTTAAGATGCTATTCCTATCAATGCCTTAAAATGTCAAGTGCTTACATGAAAAGGCATCAATTAGTTATAGCATCACAGGTCTTAAGACTTCTTTGTAAATTTCATCTAGAAGTATTACAAGTAAATTTCCCACTATAAATATGCATTTTGATAATTATCAAATCTAAAGATGCATCTGTAGGGTACAGACACAGTTCAAGTAATAATAATTTCTATGTACAAAGAAAGGTTTTCCTTTTATTAAAAAAGGAAAATGAATGCGTCTTGAAATCATAAGTGAAACAAACCAAACACACAAGCTTATATGACATTGCTTCTCTTACACTAGAAACCCAAATTATAAATAAAAAGTAAAATAAAAGATAAGAAGTAAGGAGATCTATCTCACATGGGAAGAAGATCAAGAGACAGAGGGGAGGACGGAAGGAAAGAGGGTGAGAAGGAAAAGGGGATGAAAAAGAAATTCAGCTCTGTTATGTACATGCACCAACTTCACACAAGGAATGTAAATATTATGTACTCTGATCATGTACAAATAAAAATAGTTATAAAATTTATTATCTCTAAGTAAACAAAATCATTCAATACATTTTAGAAAATGCATTCAAAACTTTCTAACAAAGGAATAATTCATCCCAATCATTTTATTTAATCTAATAGAAAACTCATTCTATTCCCAAGTGGTCACTAATCTCCTGAGTGTACCAGCTCCAGACTGGGGGAGGTAGGACACAAGGGAAAGGTTGGAGAAAGAAACTATAGTATAAGATTCTTTGGTAGCTAATAAATACACAGTTATTGTCCCTGAAAACACTGCCATCTGTTGTCAGAAAAAAAAGTCATTTGTTAAATTTTGCTAATCAACAGGTTTTCTACAAGTGAAGAAAAAATATCTGATACTGTTTCTTAACTGAACAGTTCATCTTCCAGGAAAGATACCTTTCCAAAATTGGAAAGATATCCACAACAAGTCAGATTGGTTTTTTCAAACAGTGAATCAGGTAGCTATCTAGAAGAAGGTGACTTAGAGTATACTACTTTGAATCTACCATACACTGGTATATACTATTTTCCTTTTCCTTCAGATATATTCAAAGAATCAAAATCATAACCAAAATTCTGACCATCAAACCTGGGTCAATATTTAAGTTTTCCTAAAGCTTTACATTAAATTTTATGTGTTAAGTGGTACAATACTACTTTGTGGATTCACAATAGGTGACATAGGAGAAAAATGACAGTATTATTTAGTTCTTCTGTACATAAGGGATTTTAAAAGTCCTTATGTACCATATCATTTTCTGATACAAAGTAATTTGCATTTCTTATGAAAAGATCATTATGGAAGCCATTTGTCACTTATCAGCCTCAGAAGTTACTATTTTTAACTATGAAATTTTAAGTTGTACCTAGATTAAATGGAGGTGTTTAAGAGCCATCATTATATCAATCTAGATTCTCTAAGTTAGACTGAATATATTAACTATGACTTAGAAACTCTAATCATATAGTGAGGAGAGTTAAAGTTTAGTGAGTTTTGTAATTTTATTGGCAAGTTCCCCATCCTTAAACTTACTGATTTTCATTTTGGTCACCCACAATTACCTTGCTAATGGAGAGGGAAGATCAATGTAGAAAAGCTGACATACTCTGTGCTAGGGTTTCATATATCCTGCCATTTAATGTACACCACAACCCTATGAAGTTGGACCTGTAGATCTCATTTATAAATGAAGACATGAAGAAGACTAAATATCTTTCTTTATTTCACTGGGCCATAAACAGCAAAGCCAGGACTCAAACCCACAATCAACAATCTCTACAATCCTCACTTTTCCCTTGCTATCACACTGCCTTGGGTCCATACAGATTCTTGGGTAGTGATTGACTGGCTTTCTTGTGTATATTTCTGCTTTCTGAAACACAAGACCTGTGTTAAAAACTCACGGCAAAGAGAGGGGTCACCTAAGATGCCTAGGTGGAAGTGAATCATGAACATGAGATTAGTGAAAATGACAGATGATCATAGGCTAGAATCAACAGATGAGCCTTCAGGGGTCAGGCATGGATCTAGTAGACCTAAATGGTGCATGCAGTGGTCTTGACTTTGGCTTCTTTTGCTTAAAAGCTTACTTTCTTGAAATATGAGAGCATAGCACGGCTTGTTATGAGCTTTGGAATTGAGACCTTTACTACCCTAGTCATACGCCAAAGGTGAAAAGAAAGAATCTACAAAGAGTACACACACCATTTCCAGGTGGCTGGAAACCAGCTACTATTATGAGCTCAAACTCCTTTTACTGACAGTGACATTTAAATCATGAAAGTCTCAGTGGCAAATGATTTCCTTTCTGCAATTTTTGAAGCTCATACTAATAATGTTCAGCAAACCTGCCCTGAGAGCCAATCTTGCTGAGAAACAAGGATTTTGAGAAAACCTTTGAGTGTATGGCAACACTCGCATGTATACGTTTTATACCACTGAGAAAATTTATGAGTCCAGTTTAGTACACAGTTAATGACCTAACCATGGTTTTCAATCCAAAACTCCATAATTTTAAGAACAGTCACAGATCCTTTATATGTTCATGAACTGTGAAAGTACTTGAAAAGACTATTTTTATTAAAAAATATTCTTAAGGTATTCTATGACTATGACTTTCAATATTTGAGAGTCACATGACAGATAAAAAATACTCGTGTATTTTTTCTAGTCAATCCCCACATTTTAAAGCTGGAAAAATTCACTTAAGGAGTGTCACCACCACTCTAGTAGTAAAACTCATACTACTAGCTTCAGTCTATGGCTCCTTCTGGTATAGTCCAGGATCCTATTATTTTTTTTTCCACGGTGAAGGATTTTTGATTATTTTAATACCATGGAGTTCCATTGAGATTATTTTCTTGGCTTAGAGACTACTGCTACCAACCTAACTTACTAGATCTGTAAAATCAAGCAGGTTGATTTTACTTCTCTGCTTTTCTCTTGCTTTTCTTGCCTACAACACTGGAATAACAACACCAACTCCAACATGTACCATTGATGCACCAAATAAATGGATTGCTGCCCTTCAATAAAGCATCATGTCTCCAAATATTTATAACTCTTCCTTTTCGCTCAAAAAAGTGCATGAAACATGTCTGAACTCACTAAACTAGTTACTTCAGTTAAGTTATGGAGAAATTATAGAGAATAATTCCAATTTGGGTATATTCAATAAAACAACTTACAGTTTTCATTATAATCAAGAGACTACGTGGGCTGGGTATGGTTCAGTGGTAGAGTTCTTGCCTAGTATAAAATAAATTCTAGGTTTGATCCTCAGCACACACAAAAAAGAAGAAAAAGGCATACTTAAGATCATTAGAAATAATGAAAAGCATAAGCAATATAAGGGAGGAAAGAAAAGGAAGAACCCCATGGAATATGTTGGCAAAGCCCTCTTTGAATCACTGGGTAGAGTTATCTCTCCCTGCATGGTGAAGCTATTAGTATTAGGTCTTTTGGTCTCTTCCACCAAATTGTAAACTTCCCAAAGATGAGACACACACATCTTCTTCTATACAATTCTCCAGTTGCTACCTAGAACCTGACATATGAAGCTTTAACCATGGGGTTCTTGACATTATTGTCTGGATAGTAAGTTTTAACTATATGTTAAAAAGGACAGATATTCTAAAGTATTGGAACCATTTTGGACAGAAATATTTCTGAAATAAATTATGTAACCACCACGTTATGTAAAAAACTTACTTTTAGTTTTTCTCTTGGTAAATCAAAACTTTTGATTGGAATACTAATTAGTATAATTTCTCATACAATGATATTCTCAGGAGCTGCTAAGTATGGGCTTAGTGTTAAACTGTCCCAAGGCCTTTTTTGCATCTTACTTCTTAGAAGTCAGTATTTTTAAAACAGTTTTTCAGGATCCTACCTAGAAGTCAGTTTGTCATGTTTTTGTGGTCAGCTAATAGCCTGACAGCAGTGGCCAACAGTCCTCTTTGTAGTTTGCTGCTACTAACTATAGTGAGTTAAGAAATCTTACCACCAACCCAGCTAGACTGTGCATAGAATGGAGTTTCACATCATCCAAATTATCTCTTTTTACTGATACCTTTTTAAAACAAACTTACACGTGCTTGGTTTTACCACTAAAGAGGAAAAAAGAAGTATGAGTTCTAGAAAAATAGTAGTTGTTATCATAGAATTTAGAGTGACATATCCAAAGATTCACTATTTTAAAAATAAAAATTCACGCAAATTTTAGAGTAGGTCAAACTTGGCAAAGTTTTCAATTAATGGGCTTACTAAAGGTAACTTAAAATATCTTTAAATATTAACGATTAACAGAAGGCATTAGGAGCCACAGAAATCTCTCTACGATTTAAAGATTTTATAGCTAGACTTCTACCACAAAACCTTTTAAAGATTCTGAAATGGCACAAAAAACAAGGATTATGCTATCTTCATATTTATATATGAAAGTTTATCTTCATATTCTTTGATATAAAAATATATAGTTTTTTGCAATAAAGCAAAAAATTTAGCAACATGCTTTTTAGTGGCTTTTCATAAAACGTTAATAAGGACCCAATATAGTGTGTACTTGACTTGAACTGAGAAGGTTCCGGTCCCGCCTCTGACAGCCCCCAGTACTTAGCTTTTGGCAAATCACTCAGTGTGTATCTCTTAGACTTATATCCTAGACAAGATGACCAAAAAGAATAGACTCCTCTCTAGATGACACTTTGTTGTAATATGCATGTATTTGGAAGGCATATATTTCAAAAGAAAGAATTACAGCAATGGTATGTTTATTCAAGTTCAATAAACTTTCTAGCTACTTATTTAAGTTAAGCATGTACTAAATATTCAAGGAGACTAAGGGTCAAACCCTGCTCCCAGAGGTGAATGATTATACAATCAGGAACACAACACTCACACACAAATCAACCCGCAAAGCCTGCATTCCTAGCCAGGCACACAAGACCTTCATAACACAATCCCAACCAGTTTTCTGGCCTTTTAGTTGCCACTCGAACCCTGTAAATGCTATATTTCAAAGAGACCAACTTGTTCACTCTTGCCAACTAATATCCAATACACTTCCCCATGTTTCTGTACCAGGGTCACATTGTCCCTCAGCCCTCTTCCCTGGTCTCTCAAATGGCCTGGTGATCGATTCCCTTCCGCAAGGTGCAGCTCACCTATCATTTTTCTGTCCCCCCAGACAGGACTATTCTCTCCCCTGTATCCCCTTCCCATTCATCCTCAGCACCATTTTTGCACTCACTACACTGTAGTGACAGCTTGTGCCCTCAGGAGGACCTTCCCCATTGGGAGTGCCCTGCAAGGTGGGGACCTTGTCTTGCTCTCATTTAGCTCTGGGCCTAGTGAAGTTTCAGGCATGAAGTAAGTGCTCAAAAAACTGACTGAATAGAATCAAACTGGTTATGAAAGACGTGCCATAAGAATGACATAGATGTTCAGGACTATGGCTCTATCAAAGATACTCGTTTCCTTAAATTTCATTTAAATTCATTCAGTCATTTATCCAACAAGCTATATAAGTCCCAAAAGAACCAATACTGAAATTGTAGTACCTGTGTATACTTTAATGTGTTCTTTTTTTGGTACTCTCCTTCCTTTCCCTTTTCCTCCCCGCCCCTCCTTTTCCTTCTCTTACCTTTGTGAAATAGGCTCACATTATGTTGCCCAGGCAGATCTGAAACTCCTGAGCGAAAGAATTCTTCATGCTTTAGCCTTCTGAGTAGCTAAAACTACAGGCATGCTACCTACTTATTGAAGCCCCCAGCTAGGACTGTCTATTTTTTTATGTCGTAGTGATGCCTTATGCAGAGTCTGAGTGCTGGATCTTAAAGGACATGTTTTAGCAACCAGCTAAGTCATAGATTAATCAAAACCTCAGAGGAATATGTAAGATAAGCAATAAATGAATGAAATCCAGCAAGCTATGAATATAAATACCTCATGGTTAAAAACAGTAACAAAAAAGACTTCTTTCAATCTGATAAATGAGATATTTCTCCTTAGAAATTTGAGTTTGGATAAGAAAGTTACAAGATCTAGAATCCACTATTACTGTCAGTCCCATCAGACTGTAACTCCCAGACACTGAGAAACATAGGATTTTCATTTGAGTGACATTCAGGTACCTTGTACTAGATAGAGATTCTATTATTAAATTCTTAAAGTTTTAGGTTGTGGGAAAGA
The DNA here is from genome assembly GCA_004363535.1 of Dasyprocta punctata. NCBI lineage: Eukaryota > Metazoa > Chordata > Mammalia > Rodentia > Dasyproctidae > Dasyprocta > Dasyprocta punctata. Next base: position 46,583 of record RJWM01001214.1, read on the forward strand.
GACGTTCCGCTCAATTTCCAATATTTAACAAATCTTAGTTTTCTGCCTCTAGTGCACCAGGAGCAGGAAATATTTGGATGCAAACTTTCCTTGAAAATGACAAAATTTAGTCGGGCGTGGTGGCGCACGCCTTTAATCCCAGCACTTGGGAGGCTGAGGTAGGAGGAGCGTTGTGAGTTCGAGGCCGGCTTGGGGAATGCAAGCGCAAGGCCAGCCTGAGCTACATAGTGCGACCCTGCCTCAAAAAACCAGGGCCGGGAGTTTGGCTCAGTGACTTAAGTTCCTGTCTGGCAGGCGCGAGGTTGTGAGTTCAATCCCCGGTGCCGCAAAAAAAAAAAAAAAAAAAAAAAAAAAAAAAAAAAAAAAAAAAAAAAAAAAAAAAAAAAAGAGAGAAAGAAAATGACATAATTTAACACATCTTCAGAATTCCTGAAAAACAAAACAAATCTCAGAGGAAAGAAATGTCCCTGTGTTTAGGACAGAAGGGGGAGTTCTTGAAGAGGACTGGAGATGGAAGGCTGATCACTAAAGATTTTAATGAGTCTCAAAAGCACACCAGTTAGTCATTATTTGCATCTTTGCACTTTTCTATGGTCTCAGTCTGCTAAGAAATAGACTGGGTACAATCCATATGGAAAATGATTCTGGCTTAAGATTCAATGTTCAAGTTATATCCAGATTGTATAGTCCTATTCCCTGGGATACTAGTGGTTAGCAAAACACTGTGTTACAAAAAAAGTCCCCAAATACATACCAAATCTCCAGTAGGCAGGAATACTTATCTATCTAAGAAAAGATGTTAGAATTACAGATCATGAAATAATCCTTCAAATGTACTTCAGTTCAAAAATTGTCATCTTTGTAAGTTGCAGACTTTTTTTTCAGTTTATTGTCTTTGTTTATAAACTAGGCACATGAAATGCGTTTTTATGTACAATGAAAAAGTTACATTTTTCAATTATTTAAATGTTATTTTAAATGTGGAATATTTTCTCCTTAAAAGCCAGCTTTTCTGTATGACAGCACAACTGGTGTGAGTCTAAGTACCTTTCTAAAACATTCTTGATTTGTTGCATGGATTTATATCTTTTCATGTTCTCTCTCATCATTAAGCCAATTATGAAGGAATTATTACCTTTGGTCAATCTGATTTTTTATGGACTTCATTGAAATTGTCTCATCACTCACAGTACACTCATGAGATTGATCCATTGCCCAGAAGTGCACAAAGGATATTCTTGGTGAACTCCCATTAGCTTCCTGAGGAGTTACTCTTACATATATGATCCTCATCAAGAGATGAATATAAACTGCTTTGTATTTGTACATGGTGTGGTAATAGATCTTGTCTTGTGCAACTGTGACCTGCCGCTCTTTATTCACATGGTTGTTAGCCAGTTAAAGATAGGAGAGCTTCATATTTCCCTGCTATCCCATGTGAATTATTAAGCATTAACTCCCCAACATCAGGTCTTACAACTCTGTGTTCAAAGCAGAAACATCTTTGAAATCTTTCGAAGCACAACTTCATAAATAGATAATACACTATGCATTAGAATTAACCAGGAGGATTTGTATCTGTTACTAGGTTTTATTTGTCTAAAATAGCAATGAGCTCTGCTTAATAAGAAATTCCTTTTTTAATACTGCTAATCAAAATATTTTTAAATCTGTTATTAAAACAGCAGCGAGTGTTTGACCTAACTATGCCTAATTTATAAGTTTTTCTTTTCAAATATGTTTATAAATATTCTAAGCACATATTTGCAACTCAATTTAAAACCAATGACTATAATAAGAAATACAACTGAAATGTTCTTTGTTCAGAACCATAATTCAGAAAAAGGTTATTTTACAAAGGTTTGGAAACTATACTTTGTATTCTCTTAGACACAGAAAATAGACTCTGTGCAAAAACAAAAACAAAGAAAACAAAACAAGACATGATATATGCTTCAGGCTAACTTAACAAATGAATGACATTAGGGAGAACTAATATAAATATCATATATATATATATATATATATATATATATAAAACTTATGAACACTTTTAAAAATAACAACAGAGGTACAATCCCAGAAATGCAAATTAGATAATTTCATTTTAGTCTAACTATTGTCAAAGCAATAAACAGACCTTCTGAAAGAACTTTTCCACACTTAGGTTATGTACAATACCAGATTTCATAGTAGGGCCACAAACAAAGTCTACTCAATCCTTCAAAGCTACATTGAAAATAAATACAGCTCCTGATCTATCAAAGCCTATAAACAGATAACTTTAGGAACATTTTGCTAACTATAATGTATTTTTTAAAAATTGTTTTTCATTATTACTGCCATTTTTATTTTGATTAGCAAACACTTTAGCAAACCTTGAGGTTCACAAAGTTGTAAAATTGTGAACTGAAGCTTTAGAAAAATGTATTTGGTTTTCATCAGCATACAAATAGATAATTGCTCGTTTGGGGGCAGAATGTTTTATAACTAAAGTACTTTACCCTGCAGGGAATCATACTGTCATTTGTTTTTATTTTCAAAATGAAAACAAATGGAACTATAATTCCTGAGGGCAAGAATAACTTCAGTCTATTTCTTTTCCTCTACACTCTCACCTACTCATTTTTAGTTAGATGGAATATAGATATAGTCCCCGCCCCGCCCCCCACTCCCATGACTTTCACTGCTGCAAAATGTATTCACTCGCTGTACAGTAATTAACAGCTCTTGACTGGAAAACTGCCAGCATGTACAACGTGACACTCTTCCTTTGAACACTAACAAAGTGCATAAGTAATTTATGTTGGATTAAATATCCCTAACAGGGACCCTTAAGTAACCCAATCACTTTAAACAGGCTCCACATGCATGCTCCTGTACGGGGAAAATGTCAGACAGTGATAACCCACTAATAGTACAATTCTAACTATATTCCAGCCATTAGCATTTTATGACATCAATCCTCATTAAACCTGGCAAGGAAAAAGATACTAATGTTTTCCAATTTTACAGCCAAGGTGCAAGAGAAATGGAGAAAATGTAGACAGGTGCTGTCTCCCAAAAAGGATTAACATTTTTTAAAATGTGGTAGCAATTTTCTGTTAGTACCTTTGTTTGCATTGAAAGAGAGACAACAAAGAGGTAATGGCTACAAGGACCTCGATGGAATCCAGCCAAGAGTGAAAGAAAAGACTGGTATTTCAGCCATTGTGCTCACTGCTAAAGCACTGTGCCAACTCATCTTCCAACCCATTATATGAAATTTAATTTAACCTGCTATGCAATTAATTCAGATGTTCAGCCTATTTTTCTCATGGCAGAATCCCTCACACAATGCCTTATTTAAATATTAATCAGTCCTCTTTCAATTAGGACTAATTTGCTTCACAGGGTTTCTCTCATCTTCTGATTGCAGGAAAATGGAGGTAACTTGCAACGTTTGAGGATAATTAACATGGTATTTTTATAATACTGATACATCAAATGGGACCTTAATGAACCCCGCTGATTCCATTTAGTAAAGCATGCCTCAAAGTTATAATCAAGAGGAAAGCCATTGCCATCTGTTTAAAATACTAAGGAGCACAATTTAAACACAAAATGCTTATTTCTCTAAACTGTCTATTGTAGAGGTCTGCAAGCCATTTTTCTATGCAAACTAAGTGTACAGTATTTTAATTTGAACCTTTTATTGCTCATATACAAAACAGTGACATCTTAAGATGTAGGGGCCCTGTTTAATTAAATGTTGACAACCACAGAAATAAGTAATGTTTGTTAATGTTACTTTTTTTAAGCAAGCCGCACAGTTGCTGCTGAAGCAACAGTAGTAAGTGGTAGTAATTTGTATGCTTCTAATGATTCTAATATTTCATAGCCTTTTGTTTAATATTTGAAAAACTTTTCTCTAACAAAAGCCACCAAAGCACTATGAAATGGAAAAACATAAGTATACACTGTTCATTTGCTGCTTCTAACGTCACAAAGTAAACAGGTTAACATTTACACATGGCCAGTTGTTCACAAAGTGTTCCATCTGCTTCCAGGCAGGTTGAAGGTCAGTGTTTAAGGCTTTGAGCTGTTCCACAGTTCCTTAGTAACATCGGGGCGAATGAGGCTATTGGCTCCCAAGGTCATTATCAAAGCACTCAACATGCTCCAATGGTAATAAAACATGATTGATAACAGATTGCTTATTTACAATGTTTACACTATTGCCAAAAGGATTTCCTCTGTTAACTTTTGAAAAGGTAGACATTACCTGTATGCTTAAAGGAGGAATCAGGAACTCCCCTCATTTTCTTTAGAAAGTCAATCCCACATGTTGGGTCATTATGTCAGGCACACTACAGGTCAGAATTTCATTGTAAAAGCAAATCCAAGCATTTGACATGAACTATCACATTCATATTAATTGTCAGTCAATAGATAATACTGGGTGTCTAAGAAGTATTTACCATAGGCAAAGAAGGAATTACAGTATTAGAGACACAAAGACATAAAGGCAATTTACTACTTATGCCCCCTGACAAGAGTGGGAAATCATCCCAGTTAGGTGTGACAAATGAACAAGAGAGGAAGTGGGTATGGAAGAGGCAAAAGAAGGAATAGATTAACTAGACTGGAGGAAGGGGATTAGGCTCAGACATACTGGGAAATAAATATTCTTAGCTAAAATTATGATATTTCATTAGTTTCAGTTAAGAACACAGGGAAATTTTGTATGTTATGAAGCTAAAAAACTTCTAGGGTGACATCCACAAGCTTCTCATCTGTGGTGTTTGTCCATATCTCACAGAACCTGAACACAAATCAAGAAAGTATTAATTTTAATGGAATTCTTGGGCTTACCTCACAAATATTTAACTGAACACATACCAGGATTTAGGCACTGTCCAATCACTGGGCATAAGTTAGTGAGCAAAAAGAGGAATGGCCCTGCTCTTGAGGACCTTATATGCCAGTAGAGACAGACAAGTGGTCCCAAAGGTACACAAGTAAATGGGATATCTTCCAGTCATGCAAATTCATGAAGAATGCTATTCTAGGTATAAGGACAGAGGGAATTAATGGCTGTTTTAGACTGGGCAGTCAAGAAAGGCCTCTCTGAAGAAAGGAGAGGACATGCAGGCAAAGACTGGATGATAAAGAGCCAGTCTTAAGGAAGACTGCCAGCCTCAGATAGCAGTTTGGGTTGCAACCTTGAGGATGATGGAACAAGCGTGGCTCATGTAAGAAACATGGAAAATAAGTACATGAATAAACCAGAGAGAAATATAAAATGGGACTGAAGAGATGACCAAGGGTCTGGAGTTCATGAAAAGAAATCAGAGTCCCCTCTCAAGGATAATGGGAATAATCTGAGAGATAAATGTGAATCAGTGACCTCATCTGATTGTCCAAATGAAGAAGGGATGCAGGAGATGTAAGAGGAAAATCTAAAAAGCTTGTTAGGCAGCTTCTGCAGCAAACACCTAGATAGGGAATGTCAGCGATAGAGGAAGAGGTGCTCTAAATATGGTAGATAAAGACAGAAAGAGAGAAGTTAAAAGTGACTTTGAGAATGTTGTATTAAGTAACAGAATATCCCTTTTTGAGGTGGAGACTTGGGAAAATGGAAAGGAAAAATCTAGAACTCTCTCTCTCTCTCTGTCTAAATTTTTAAAGACAGTGTCTTGCTATGTAGTTCAGGCTGGTATTGAACTCATTATGTAACCCAAACTGGGTTAGAACACATGGTTATCCTCCTGCCTCAATCTCCTGAATACTGAGATTACAGACATGGGCCAACCACACCCAGTTAGAATTCTCTTATGATTCCTTTAGAATCATAAGAGACTGCAGCATTCATATCAAATCTCTTAAAAATAATATTCAGTGTTAGTTAATATTTTATTTCATATTTACCATTATATTTATATTAAATGATTTAGTTCATATTTAATACTACTTGTGAAACTACAAACAAATATTCTCTAGAGCTTTGGTGATAGATACCTTTGTGAAGTTTCTGGAAGCACACCATGCAGCTGGAAGCAGTGGGAACCTTTGCTGACATGATGGCCACTGAGTGCATTGCTCTTTTCAGGTCTGTCCCTCTAGATATGGTCACTGCTTTCTTTAACAGTAAAAACTAAAATATATGGTTCCTTAGTGAGTGTCAGGTACCATGCTAAGTGCTTAAATGATGGTTCACAGAAACTCTATGAGGTACATATTATCCCAATTATAAACTAAGTGAGAAATAAGATTCAGTCTGATGTCTCTCTTAAGGAACGTATCCTGCTGGTGAAGGTTTGGCTCAAGCCTGTCCCTACATATATTCTAAGCATCTCTCTCCCTTTGTGGATCGTAAGAAGACATAAAACATGGTCCTCAAATACTCTGAGATCTTTGAGGGTACAGATCACATCTGATTGTCTTTCCATCATCAGACTGTTGTCACAAGAACATAGAAGGTACTCAGTGAAAAAAAAAAAATTGCTTGAAATGAAGTCCTTACAGTGGTTATAAGAGGCTGGCTGAGGTAACATTGTCAAACTCTTGTTGTATGGTTCCAGATTCCAGCTAGGGATAATAAAAGCTTTCTGCAGATGGATGGAAGTGGTGGTCACACAACAACATGAAAGTATTCAATGCCACTGAAAAGTACACTTAAAATTGGCTCAAGTGGTTAAGTTTTATGTTATGTGCATTTTACCATAACAATACATTGTTTCTTTTAAGACTAGTGCCCAATCACTACTATTGCAAGAAAGGAAAGATGAAGTAGATATTTTACCAGTCACAAATGTAAATGTAATGAGTTGGGAGAATTTGTCAAGGAGAAAAGTAATTTTCCTAAGTAGAGAAGTCAAGACACATCCAATATCTACATCATGTCAATGGAAGAAAACTATTTAGAATAGCACCAACACTGGAATGTGTGTAAAGATTGTGTTCAAAGTAGACTCTTTCACCTCGTGAAAGATCTAGCCCACATAATGTATTTTCTGGCAGAAGAAGAGCAGGATAGAGTTGATCGAAGATCTCAGCAGATCAGTCCCTCTCAGCATAAATTTCTCTAGTAATTTGTCAGCTGCTCCTGCCCTTTCAGAAAGAAGTCCTGAGAATCTTCAGGGAAGTGCACTGAAAGAAAACCACCCCAAGCAAAATTGAGAAAATAACCAAGATCTTGACTTGTATACCTATTATAGGTGTCTGTCACACGTGCAGTTCCAGACATACATAGACCTAATGCTTGGAAACACTTTCTGTAATGCCCTCAAGTTCTTTAAGTTCTCCCATCCAATTACTTATCCTCACAGCTGAAAGATTGTATCTGCCTCACAGTTTAAAGATGGAACAGCTGCCAACAGGCCAAAACGATCATTAATAAGTTAACTGTTACCAGATAAGATTGAAATCTATGCCAGTCCTATTTTAAGTAATCCCTATGATAATTTACTACACCAACTGCTGCCAAAGTACAAACAGTGATGCAAGAGTGAGGAGGTTAGGTTGTAGGTCCACTGCAGCACAACTGTAGTTAAAGTCAACATGAGCGTCCTTCCCTGTCCAGCCCTGTTCCCTCACCTGCATTACCCAAAAAGAGCAGCATATAATGTCTAACTTGCATTACAAATGAAACCAGTGCTTTATACCACTCCCCATGATCTTCAGAAATACAGCTGAGCAGCCTGGGACTGTGGGAAACTACCATTAAGAGGCCAGACTACTGTTCAGTGCAGAAGAAGGTGAGGGAGAGAAATGAAAAAGTTCTCTGCACCATCAATTTAAGCAGATCTAAAGATGAATTTCTATACCACAATGCACCTCCAATCCCACCAGTTCACCCCCATCCAATTCTGCCTTTGGATTTTTAGAGTAAAAGAAGCCGTAAATTAGAGAATGAAAAGGTACTAACAGTTCAACAAATAGGGAGTTCTTATTACACATCAGATATTATTCACAGAACTTCCACATGTGAACTCATTTTATTCCTCTGATTCAGGAATAATCTATAATCTCCACTTTATAGATGAATAAATTCAGACACAAAGAAGTTATGAAACAATTGAAAGTCTGTCAAAGAGGAGAGAAGGGAGGAAGGTGACAGGGATCCTGGAAGAGGATTAATGGAAGAACAGTTTAATTTTTCCAATTCCTGGGGGGGGGAAAACAGCAGAGAGAAAAGTGTGGCACCTCCTCCACCACTCAACAAACTGACTTTCCAATCACTCAAGCTTACCATGAATACCATCTTCACAGACTACTACAAACTCTTCATTAGCCTGCTCTACTACTGAATAATCACATAATTGCTTGCTTAAGTTTTAGTTGAAAAAATAATAAATACATTTATTTAAAATGCCACACAGTGCTAAAAGATACACAGCAGTCCTACCTTCTCTACACTGTCAATCTTTATGGTTTCAGTTACTCATGGTCAACCACAGTCCAAAAATACTACATAGAAAATTCTAGAAAAAACAACTCATAAGTTTTAAATAACTTTCATTATAGTATATTGTTACAATTTTTTATTCTATTAGTTATTAATGTGAATCTTTTACTGTGCTCAATTTATAGATGAAACTTTACTGTAAGTATTTACATAGGGTTCAGTACTATGGTTTCATATATTCACTGGGGATCTTGATACTTATGTGAGCAAGGGTGGACTAATGTATGGAAAAAATAGTCTTCTCACCCCTACATTCAGGAGAAGACAACCAGAGTAGACAATTGCATCTGCTTTAGCTCAGAGGTCTGAACGTGAATTCAACCCACCCACGGCTCCAATGAATGAAAGAATGTTATGGAATGCTCTTTACCTACTGCTCTCTAGCCAATTTTCCTCTTGTTCTGTCCTCTGTAGAAACTGACAGGTGACTATTACCCATAAAAATAGGAACCCAATATTCAGTCTAATAAAATAATAGATTTATGTTGCTTAGCAACATAAATGTGCATAGATGGAAAACTAGAACCAATAAGTTATAGTAACTATAAAATAAAATAGTAATACTCAGATTATGTTTAGCTTTTATTCCTTCTTTTTATTTGCTTGGGCAAACAAATCGAAGACGTGTTCAGATCATACAAAGAGCCACTTTTCCACTATTTATTCATTTGCTCAACAAAGCAATCAGTGAAAAATATAGTGTGCTGAAGGTGCTCAGTCTTGAGGTTGGATGGCCTAAAATGGCATGTCAGGAATTCTTTTTTGTTTTTGTTTTTGTTTTGGATCAGTAATGATAGCAACATTTGTGACAAGTGATCATAATAACAATAATGGTGAGGAAACAATGATGAAAACAAGGATGCTGAGGTCAGCTACAGCTACAGAGGCTACCCTACACTCTGCAGTAGATACTATTGGAATTGCTTTAAGTCTATGAACTCATTGAGGCACCGTAACAACATTTTGTGGCAGTATACAGTTTCTATGTTGTGTGTGCCCCAAAATCTCGCTATGCCTTAAAAGCTTGGTCCTCAGATTGACATTATTGCAAGGTAGTGAAAACTTTAAAGGGAGGGGCTGAGAAGTCTTCTGGTCCCTGGGGACATGCCCTTGAAGAGTACTGTGGGTGAGATCCTGGTTCCTTTCGCCTTGTTTTTACTTCCAGGACAGGAATTGAGCAATTTTGCTCTAGTACTTGTTCCCATAATAAAGAGCTGCTTTATGTTGGCCCACAGTGGTAGGACCAATAGATCTAGAATGGCAGCCTCCAAACCATGAGCTTAAAATAAACCTTTTCTCTTTATGCGTTGCTTATGTCAGGCATTTGTTATAGAGAGCTGATTAACACAGGTGGTTAATATTTTTCTCACTTCACAGAGGAAAAAATGGTCCAGAAGGCAAAACTTAATCACATGACTCTCCCGGGTCACACAGCTGGCCAGAGTTCTAATTGTTCTCCTGGCCTTGGTACTGGCTCAAATTGTGGCTATCAACCAGCATATGATATTGTGTCTGCAAGTTTTATTTAGAATGTTCCAGAAGCTACTGAGAAGAAAAGCCAGTCAGACTTATGAGGAGGAGGGTACTAGGAAAGCTTAGGTACTCTTTGAGTTGAACTTTTAAGCATGAATAAGAGCAATTAGGCAAAAGGAGTATGGTTTAGAGTATTTCAGAAAGGTAACATGGTATCTAAAGGCATCAGGTCTAGACATAGCTGGATCCTTTTCAAAACTGTAGTCTGCCAGAGATGGACTATCTGTTACATAGCAAGGAGCAGAGAGAGAGAAGCCCAGAGAGCTGGCACTCTCACCTAGTCACAGGCCCTTATTCTGCTCAATATAGGTTTAAATAACTTTATCTCCACTGGATGTTTCTCTGCATTTTGTGGGAAATTGTAATTTGAATTTTTAGTTACTTCAAGACCTTGAGAGTCTAACTGGAGAGCACAGTTTTTAGAAATCTTACACCTGGTGTCCAAACTTTCATCTCTGTGTAACAGTGATGCTCTTTCCTAAATGATTAAAGAAAATATGATCAGTTTAACAATAAATAAAATTAAGTTACATCACATAATTTGTCCTGATTTTTCTATAGTTGGTATCAGTCTTTATAGGGAAATTGCTTTATTCTTTACTTATATTAACTCAGGTGTGATCTATCATTTGTTCTCTATTTGTTCTAGGCTATGTGTATGTACATGTAAGTGGCTAAAATTATCTGATACTGTTTGTCCTGATAAGATCTATGTTAAATTAGTTGCTCTACCAACCACAGAAAGACACATACTTTTGCTCAGGTATGGATAAAAGGAGGTTGAATTTGGTCAGTACATGCTACATGCATCTTCTGAAATATCACACTGAATCCCCTGGATATGTACAGTGATAAAAATGTAAAAAGAAAAGTATTCAAAAATGTTTAAAATCAAACAAAAAAAATAAACAGATTGCACCTATTTTGCTTGAGTCAACATTTAATCTTTTACAAAAGCATAGGTCTTGTGTGCGTGTCCTCACTCAATCTACGTATCTTCCCTCCTCATGTAGAGGCCTAAAGAACAATGGCCAGTTGGGTTAGGGTTGTAGTTCAGTGGTAGAAAGTATGTTTAGCACACCTAAGGTTCAGTCCCCAGCGCACACACACATTCTAGAATAGTATCTGGCACAACTTCTTACACAATTAGAATGCTTTTCAAGAGGTGCTATTGTGAGCTTGTCCTGACTTTTTGCAATACCATCCAATCATTTTCTTACGTATCAGAAAGATTCTATGCTATGGCTAAAAAGTTAAAACAACTATTAGATGCTCCAACATTTTCAGAGTCTTGGTTTGCTTTTCCTTTTATGTCTTGCCCTCTCTAGTTACATCATTGAATGATTTGTCAAACATTATCAAATGTTTGCATATTTTTTATTTTTCATGAATATGTAGTATTTCTTTGCCTATTTTTAAATTATGTAAAAAAAAAACTACCCAATTTCCCTGCTCTTCCTTTTCTTAAGGTTTTAGTAAAGTTAGAGTCAGATTTTCAGTCTATTCATACTCATTTTCTACCTGTGAATTATTATAGTCTGGGTATTATACTCATAACTCTGAACTTAAAACAGACACAATGAAATAAAACTGCTTTCCCTTTGACTGTAGAAATTTCATTTTATACTAAATCTGATTTTCTCTGATTACTATTCTAACATGCTCTTTTCCCTTTCTTAAGACATTCATGTTGTATTCTCATCATTTGGTCTTAATGTTAAATAACTATCAAGAATCAATAATATTATAGAAGACAATTATAAAATCTGGGATCTTTTGAATAACTCTGAATAGCATCTACTGGTTCTAGACTTTGGAGGTATCAAGCTACTCTTTGGAAGAATTTCCTAGCAATGACACCAATTAAATTCTGAAATAGGCTAAATTGTCTCCTTTTTATCTGTTTTAAGCATACACTACAGATTAATATAGGTAGTTTATTTAAACTGGGACCTTTGAAATATTAAATTTTGGAGGCTGCAGTATATCTTAGTGGTACAGGACTTGCCTAACATGCATGAGGGCCTGGGTTGCGTTCCCAGCACACACACACACACACACACACACACACACACAAGCAAATCATTGTCATAACAGTAGAAAAGTTGATGTCATTTTGCTCTAAAGAAAAGGAACTATTTAGTTCCTTTTACAGTCTATGTCAGTCTGTACATAAGGATGAGGTAAGAGTTTCTAACGTTTCACCCAAATCAAATAAATGTCTCTCCAAGACCAATAAAGCAGAAGACAATTAGTAGTACAAACAAGGTTAGGTATAGAATTGCTTTTCACAATCAGAAACTTGTTCTTTGCTTATGCTGTTTCTTCCCTTATATGAAGCTGAGTTATCAACGTTTTTTCTCACATTTTATCTGAAAGTTTCAAGCAATAGTATCATTTCTCAACAGCACTAGCCATTTCAGAGAGATTAAAAGGCTTATTTTCCCTCATTTTGATAAGGCACAAACCACAAGTGTCCTTAAAAGTTAAGGTTATCATTGGCACCAGTGATGTCATATAAGAATTTAAAAGCTGAGAGAAACTTTTGATTTGTTGAGATTTAGCTTCTGCCTGTTAGAACCTAGGAAAATCTTCCTCTAAAGCAAGATGCTATTTGTTATGTCTCCAAGTTTCCTAATTTTCAGGGATGCTGGAGATAAGACACTTTTGATTTATTTTTCACTTAGTTTTCCTTTTGTTGGTTCCATCTGGAAATCACTTACAAGTTGACTAGGTAAAATGGCAGCCAAAAAGGACAGTATCTTGACTCCCTGGTTCCCCTGAGATCCTGGATCAGCCTGGGATAAGGAAATGTCAGTGGACTTGGGGAAAGTGAGTAATCCTGATAATGTTCCTAACCAGCTTCAGGCCTCCAGCACAGGCACTTAGATTTTCCAGGAATTTGTTTTCTTCCTCTATCAAATGACAGTTGGGCTAAATGACCTCTGACCTCCCTTCCCTACTTTAGAATTAAAACAATATTCTCCAAATACACTGAAGTCACTGAAGTACTGTACTGTGGTAATCCTACAATCATGTCAATTCACATCAGTCATAAGGAGACTTATCTAAAAAGTATAAGCAAGCTTGATTAACTGAAGAATGTCAAATCCAACCAACCTTAATCGAATGGATTTGATACAAATTGCAAGTGTATTGTTCACATACCTTTTATGACTGAAAGGAACAATTATCAAATATTTTCCAAACTGTCTTCTAATTAATCTGAAAGACTGTTTATGTAGTGGAAAGAACCATTGTTTCCTTTTGCCTCACCACAGTTGCTCTGACTGGCTTATTACTCAACAGCGCTCTGCACTCCCTGGTATGGTGAAGAATCAGCATACAGCACGAGGACTAAAATTTCAGGACTTTTGCTTGTATCCTAATTATTTCCTTATGTATACTGCATTTCCTTCCTCGTTTTCATTAATGTTTCCTTCCTTTTTTAAACCTCTCATCTCCTCTCATTATCCTTCCCACAAGATAATGTCCTTCCATTGTCCACTTTTTTCTCATTTCTTTCTTATTATTACTCTAACTGCTTCATCTCGCATCCCACTCATTTTCCCTTCAGGCTAAACACTGAAAAATCTAAAACATTTCTGTAAACTGATAAAAAAAGGTTTTATTTCTTCCTTCAGAAAAATAGTCAGCAAAAAATGTATAAAGCTCTTACCTACTTACATCTGGTTTTAGATACAGGAAAAATAATTTAAACACTTTTCTTTTAGAAAGTGTTCTCAGAGGAGCTATCACCCATTGTTTATTGAATTAACACTTTATAATTAACACTTTATCCTGATTTCATGCCCAATGAAGAAAAAATCAAAAAAAGTCTGAAAAGAATAATTATTACAATTTTACTTGCTTAGCAGAAATCCACAGAGAATTTCAATGTAAAAAATAAGTCAGTTAAAACTGAACTATGAAAGGCGTCAATTTCTTTCCATCTCATAAAACCTGAAGTCCAGGGCCATTTCATTTCCTATTGAAGTTCAAGGGCTCTGAAGGGCACAACAATCACCTCCCATCCTGCTAAAGACCTGCAGTTTTTAAGCTCAACAAACACTAATTTGAGTGCTAATGGCATTAGTCATTATTAAAGAAACAAACTATTTGTATGTACCACTGTCAGCATAACCACACTGTGCCCACATGGGTTGGACCTGGGGCCCACACACTCCAGTTCAGCAGCCCGACTGTCCGCTGCGGCAGGATCTCGCTGGCCACTCCAGCACAGTCAGGCAAGACAAGAGGCATCTGGCTGAACGTTTGATGGGAGTCTGGTGAGAGTGTCACAACAGAACATTTTTTGAAGACTCTGTGTTAGGCCTCAGGAAACGCTTCTGCAGCCTGAAGGTCTGACATGTCCCCTGCAGGTCTCCCTGCCACACTCTTGGCCCCCCTTGATTGACAAAAGACAATGAAATATGAGTACAACCCATCAGGGCTTCAAAATTTCCACAGGCCCCTGGCTACCAGGTGAAGTCAAAACAAGCTTTAACATTCGATGTATGCTGTGGCTCACTGGTAGTGACGCCGTTGGCTACCAGCAGGGGGCACTTCCTAACAGAGACGGGGTGGGGGGCATGGAGGCATCCGGCATTAGTTGCTCTGTTTTCATTTCATAGCTATTTTCATTTAATCTCATGAATTAAATGCATATTGTTTTACTCCCTCCCTTTCTGTATTTGTCTGTTGGATTGATTTCAAATTTCTGAAAATGGCACCCCAGCTCTCACCCTCCAAACCAAATGTGCTGCTCTGGGACCTGCCTTCTTTCACTCCCCATCTCAGCCTGGCTTCAGGAACATCGGGGCTTTCAGATTCACCAGGCACCCGCAGGAGTCTGTGCCCAGACATCTACAATGTCTTTTAGCATTTCTCCTCTAGAAAACATACTCAGTATTTAACACTAACCATGTGTCTCTCCCAAATTCCAGAGAGTCATTGATGCTGTCTGTCTCACAGCCTAGACATTCATTCATTCACTACTCACTTACCCACTCACTCATTCAGAGCAATTCTATCTTGAAGAGAAGCTTGGACTCTGGAACCAGCCAAACTGAATCAAGTGCAGTTTGGTCACTCACTCACTATGTAAACACAAGCACCTCACCTAATCTCTGTGGCCTAGTGTCTTTAGCTGTAAAATACAATTAACCCTAGCTTTGCAATATTTGACATAATGTAGGAAAATAGTAAGTGTGGAAGTTAAGAGTCTTAGATTCTTGTCTTTATTCTACTCATTATTATTATATGAGTGAAGTTTGTACAGTGGATGAAATCAACACTATCTTACTAAGTGATCCACTATCACATTCTTATTAAAATGAGGGGGCATAAACTGATTTCTCTGAGGCCTCTTCTATGTTTAAAATTCTAAAATTTTCTCTTTATTTGTGTACCTAAGAGCTATTATGTAATTCTTGCATTAATATCTCCACAGAATTCCTTCACATATTGCTAAACCAAATGTACTACAACCAAAATGATTTCAACAAAAAAATCTGAAATCTTTTCAAGTATTAAAAGATTCTGATTACTAATAATAAAAAGACAGATGCCCAAGAAATTCAACATTTTGTATTTACAAGTGCTTGTATTATATACTAAGGAGTGCAAAGTATCACCTGCCAAGGATAAGACATTAGTTAACCAAGCATCATTTCCTGTCACTCTCATCTATGTTAACCTTCTTCAAATATGTGATACAAAAAGATAAAGCCATTTCAGAATTTAGAGAGTCAAAGACTTTTAAAGTCAGAGGAAACTTCAGCATTAAGGTAGATATTCTCTGTTTATGTTCCAAGCCACCTTTGTGCTGTATATTAATCCATAATATGAACAAGGGAAGAACTATTGAGGATAATTTACTTCTCTATAGGGACTACTAGCATCTTTATTATTATGGAAAAACACACGCATTGAAAATACCACAACAGGTACTCAATAAATTCACCCCTAGTGATTGTCATGTCCACAGATGTAGTTCTTACAGGCACCTAAATTTACTTCCAGGTGCCTGTAAATATTTAGGTCTAATTATATTCGTAAAGCCACCACAAGGCTGATGCCATGAATAAATTGTGACTCTGCAGTAATGTGGCTAATTTTTAAGCAAGCATACTAGAACTAACTACAGATATTAACTACACTTAAGATAACTAATGAAGCTGTCTTTAAAGAATTCTGATGGATTCATCTCTATCTCAGAATTCCTGTTTGAAATCACCTACCTTAATTAAGGTATATCTATATAAAGCTTTATAAATTTGAAGAAACTACCCAGAAAAGTCAATCAAATGTTTTAGGGCAAGTATAGAAAACTGTTGTGGTATAATCTAGCTTCATTTTAAATTCTTCCAACTTTGCTGCATGTTTGAAGAGTTTTATAAAATTGAACTATAGAAAAAAATTAGAGTTAGACTTAAATAGGTAATTTGAGAGCAGTAGACAAACCCTACAAAATAATGTAAACTAAATGACGAAACTAATTTTCATATACATTATGATTTATAAATCCCTTTTCTGCAGAGAGTTAGAAAGTGGTGCTTCAAACAATGGTAATAATTCGGAGTTCATTATGTAACATTAACAGGGATATCACTTATTTGGATCTATAAATTACATTCATTATGGAGCACAGAGGTAATTTTATGACTTCTTTCCACTAGCCAGATATGCTACATCATTGTGATTCCCTGAGTAAATCTATCATCCCTCTACCATAAATTCTACCATAATTCTTTCTTTTTTTTTTTTCAGTACTGGGGTTTCTAAAGAACCATGCAGGCAGAAATGGAGATTTGATCAAACATGTGGAACTGATTGACACTGGCATTCAGCCCTGAATTCATTTAAATTTTGACTCCAAATACAGTAAGAGAAGGACCAAGACTTATGAATGAATACCTCTTATCTTTGAGTGACACTGAACCCCAAGAGGTATCCTAAACCATAAGTCTTACAACCACAAAATCTACTCTTCCTTTTTTCTGTTCCTTTTTTCTCTTTTGGAACCCATCAAATCCCCTGTATATAGCTATTTCCCTAAGTCAGTTTTGATATAACACTTAGAAACCAAAGCATGATGCTGAGAGCTTAGCACAAATTCCATCATACAACTGTGAAATTGGTTCATATTCAGAAAAGTTAGAGTGGTATCATTAAAAGCTTCAGAAGGAAAAATAAATAAAGAAGTCCATTTTAACTGTCATGGTGCTCGTTTAAAAAAAAAAAACAGGTGGATGACAGCCACCAACACTGTGTGAAGCAAAAGCACTGCCAAAACTGTGAATAATTAACAGATTTGAAAATGTAAGTAGCTTAAGCCAATCACACATTTGGCAGAGGTGAAAGTTGACTGTGGTAACTTGCTACTACAAGCACACTCTTCTTCAAAAACACAATTTCCCACCTGTCCCTGGCTGACGATGGAACGCTGGTTCCCTGTTCCTATTTCCATAAGTTAGGCTGGTGTCTCCGAAATCCTGCAGTCTATAATGGGCTGTTTATAACATTTTATATTCAAAGCATTTTAGATAGTTTTTTGTAAAAGACACTTTATGATCTAAATTAAATTATTTCCTCACGCGCACACACACACACCTTCTTTACCTAGTACAAATGATAAAAAATTATGCTTCTTTTTTTATTGTCTTAGTAGATCATTTTTTAAAAATCTACATCTAGACTGTTTCTAAATTCAAACTGTTTCCTCCTCATATATACATAAAGATCTGACAAAAGTTGGAAGATGTATTTTAAGGGTGACTGGCATCATTCAAATATTCTTGTTAGAAAAGGAGTACATACCAACTCCTTATTCAATACAAAAAAGCATAAAATGAAGAACCAAGAGATTAATAGCATGAATGAACACATGTTTTATTGCTTCCAATAATTTTTAAATTTAAGTTTTAGTTGTAGAATGGCTAAGAAAATTTAGGCCACTTGGCCATTAGTACATGCTATTTAGTACATACTATAATAGCACATACTATTCCTCTAGGCAAAAATAGTAAGCACTCATCTCTGTATGAAGTTGTCTTAAAATTATAAAATGAGGAAACATTATTTTCCATGCATTTTTGGATGAAATTAGGCTCAGCTTTCTCCTGTACACTTTTCAACTGTTAGCGCTCTTACTTTTTCAACTATATTAACTTTTTCTTGGCTATTTTCACAGAATTCTCCTTTCTTAATTTTCATTTTGTTAATTACCTGCACATATTTTGCCTAGTTATTATTTCAGTGGGTTATATTTGGAAGCAAATGCACTATATTTCAAAATATGAGAGTTTCATCTCTGATAATACACACCCTTTCTTTTCTGTTTATGTGTTGACAGTAATAAGAGATTTTTCAAAAGTGCCTCAGAGCTTGAGATTTTATTTCTAAATAATTCATAGGCAAGACTTGTAACTGGTGCAAAAATAATTCTGCTGTTGAGACACAAAGGACTCACTTTTGATGTTTAAGTCAGAATTCTACTTCCTACTCATGGTTACTATTTGAAAAATGGCACAGTCCAGATGCATAACAGTTAAGTCTGCACTATATCACAGTCGGTAGGAATTCTAACTTGATTCTGGTCCTTCCAATAGTCATTCTAGTTAAAATGAGTCCCAGTCAGTTGAGAAGCAAAACAGAATGAGTACTCAAAATATTTTAATCAGATTAATAAAATTCTGGGGTCTGATGCTTCATTCTTTTTCTCTCCTACTTAGAAAAAAAAACCACTAATCACTTTTGATACAAGTACTAAAGAAAAGTTGACTTTTCTTAGAAATCAAAAACTTTCCCACTAGCAGAATATGTGTGATATGTACTAAATACAAAATATCCGAAGGTTTTCTTTGCCCTTGATCTCAGAGAAATTTTAGCAGAAAGTTCTAAGTCACTTTCAGGGTTCCAGCTGTGGAATCATCAAAGACACTCAGTGTTGGTACAGCTTGTCCTTCCTTGACAATTGTGACTCTTGCTAGTGTATCATCCAAAGGTAACTGTAATCACCTGGTTTTAAGGGCCTCTGTGTACAGTGACTTTAAGGAAACTAACAATACCATAAACCTGTGCTAACTGGTGAATTTTACCTTCCTTTTTGCATGATTTTATTCAGCCAACAGTTGGACAGCAGCAGCACACACTACATAATAACATAAATCCCAGAATTATAGAGAGCCCACTACATGCTAGGCCATTTTCTGCTCACTAAATAAACTACATGGAAAAATTTTAAATATTGAACTAAGAATGAGTAATGGCATTGTAGAAGTGTTTTTATAATAAGTGAAATATATTTTCTAAACTTGCTATTCATTATTTATTTCAAGACAACTAAAATCTCCTAGTGCTCAAACTTCATCAACACTTATGGTCCTGAGGGTCTTATTGGGCAAGAAGCAATTTCAGAAAACTAAATAATAACCTTGGTGTTAATGAAACTCAGAATGACCGAGGGTTCATAATTTACAGACGGGGAGCAATTGACGCAGTGAAGGAACAAACATCGTCTTCCAGGTGGAAAACACTCTGAGCCCCATGTCTTAATAAACTGTACCATCATCCAATGATTAACCTCATATAAAACTGAGAGTACTATTGCAAATAAAATTCCTAGAAGCCATCCACATAACATCAAAGATAGAAGGGGCTGAGAGATACCATCTAAACTGACTCCTTTCAAAACATCACAGAATGACATTACAAACAATTTTATTTGAGTCATTATAAAATAATTTAAAGATGAAGTTTTATTCAAAATTTCCATCCCGGCTTTATGAATAAAATGATGAAATTATTTCTAATAGAAAGTCCCTGCAATACAAAAAATTCCAACCCAAATTGAAATGATATTCAGGATAGAAATGAATTCAGTAGTGTGTAATTATTAATATCCATTAACTATTATTATAGTTATATAACTTCAGGATATAGTCTGGGGTAAATCTTTCTAGAAAATAAACAAACTGTTTTCCTAAAAATAAAGTATATTGTCCCCTGTTCACAAGAAAAGGACAATCCCAAAGACTCCATTCATAGCTACTCGACACCTCAGAAAATTTTTCAAAACCCTGCTGCATTATAAGATGTTCTTGTTGAACCCAGTGAAAATAGCTCTAAAAGTCAGAGCAAAATGGCAGCTGAAAAGGTCCTCCAGTGACTATCTCCTGCCACACACACCAAAGCGAACAGATATTCATGCACTGAATGACCTTCACATAAGACAAACAAACAAAAAACAGTTAAGAGATAGTGCCCGATTTTACAAAATATTTTATTTGCTGGCAGGTTTCAGTTTTGAAGGTAACTGAACAATTTGTTCCTGGCCATTCTCTGTAGCAAGTATCAAAAGCAGCTGAACTAACGAACATATTTGACTCCCTTTAGCAGTAACTCCCTGTACATTTAGGTAACTCCCTGTCTTTACACCCACACACAGTCCCATGCAAGCTGGCTGTCTGAAATCATAGATAATTTCCACTGCTTTAGCCACAAACACCAGGAAGTGAGAAATCACCTCCAAAATACAGAATTTAAAAACAAAGCAAAATTTCTGGTCTTCTGAGTCCAAGTTAGTATACCTCCCACAAAAAGCAGGCCAACTAAGGAGTTTTCCTGAACACTTTTTTCAGTTTTTATACTGCATGAATGGAGCAAGAAAACACAGAAAGGTAACCTATGGATGATTGTCCCTAGACACATTACTTAAATGTTTAAGAAACAACCTCTACTAAAGATAATTTGTATTTCTACCATATATTCTATTTATGTCTACATAAGTAGGTGCAAGCATAATTGAGACATTAATATATGGAAGATGGTTATTGCAAAGGAATAAAAATGTTGACATCTACGGTCTAATTGATTCATGGATATCATATGCAATTTTAAGGTAGTTGGAAATCTATCCCATGGAATCATTTTTAATGATAATTTTATCTGTCCTATATTATTTGATCAGATAATGAAAATGAAAAAAAGAAACAGCTGGTGATCTAAGAGAATATACATTCTCAAAGGTATCTTAACTGTATTAAAATCCATAATAAAAGTCAGTTTGCTCTTTCAACTTAGGGACCATAAGAACAGTTAATTAATCACTTAACTGCTAACAAATGTGGCTTAGACTTCTCTTGGTAATTATGTGGTTATCCAGAGAATCAATGCCAATTAAGTCGCTGATCAATAAACTTTCATCTTCAATGGATAACAAAGAGCCCAAAGTTTTATATCCTGTTCTTCTAAATAACTTAGAGGAAATATACACTTTTATTAACATACTGTGCTTAAAAGACTTAAAATCCAACATCTTGTTCTAATTTTTAATATAGACTAAATCTTGTTCTAATTTTTAATATAGACTAAATCCAGTGTGTTAATGATCATATCTGAAATATGTCAAAGTATTAAGTATTAGAAACTAGATTTAAAAAAAAAATTCCTTGACTGAGTCAGATAACCAAAGCAGACCAATAGCTAAGCAATTATTCAGTCTGCTGAAAACAGCAGTGTGGTGGACCAGCCTAGCTCTCTACTTTTCTAATCTATAAATTATTTTAAATCCCTTGTTAAAAAAGATTTCAATAGGATTTCAAACAATGGGTTTCAAACCCTCAGGTAGAAGAGCATTTCTGCTAGCTCCTGATATCTTTATGAACTTCCGAGTTAAACCACTTCTATGGATCACAGAGTGCTTTAAAGTTTCTCAAAAGAAAGTGAATCTGTTTGAAATATGAGTATTTAGAAAGTTCGCCTCTCTTTTGGAATGTAGTCAAAGAAGAGAGAAGAGTGGAGTGGTGGGGGTTTATATACTAAGCAGGCTTTGAAAATTAAAAGCACAGAAGTGTATGTTCCTGTATTATATAGTCACACTAATAAAAGCAGTAAAACATATCCAAGGGATGCCTGACATGAACAATTTCATAAGCCTAGGATCGATCCCCAGATTCTTTTCACCTGAAGTTGCTTTATGGTAACCTGTTCCCTTGTGCATCTTCTATCATTGCCCTTTACTAAGCCTTGTGCTATATATAGGAGAGTTTGGAATTTTATGTTTGTAACAATGTATTAGAACTTTTATAAAGTTTATTATACAGTCAGAATTAATGCCTCTACATACAAAAAGCAGATAAAATGTCGCAACAGCTTGGAACCACAGGCCAAATTTTATTCTCCTCTAGGATCTTTTTATTAGGATAGTGCTTATGAAAGTGTGGCATGAACTACATAAGAATACTCAGATATTATGAATGATAAAAGAGAGAGTGAGAGACCACCATTTCAATATTCAACACTGTGGGGTGTAGCTCGATGATAAAGCACTTATTTAGCATGCATGAGGCTTCGGATTCAATACCCATTGCCATAAGAAAATGAACATTTCAAAACTAACTTTTTGATCAAGTATTGAAAAAGTCATCAGATTAATGAATTAAGAAAAATCAGAGTTAGATAATCTGCAATTTTTTCTATTATAACTTTAAAACTAGCTTAGTTGATCTCTACTGAAAATTCCAAAGCACCAACATAAAGAAAAGTCTACATTTTCACTTCATCCTAATTCTTTGTGCTAATATAAAATACTCAAATGCATTGTAAATATCAAGAATTCCAATTTGACCTTCTGAATCTTACATCTTTGCATTGCCTATCATTTGGTGTATGGTAAGCGATTTTTTAACACCCATAACTTCATTTGGACAGCATTGTTTTATGTTTTTGACATGAAATACCTGCAAAAACAAAATTTAAATAGTTTCTGTTACCTTCTGCAGCATTTCACCAATGCAGAAATTTCTACATTTATCCTGATAAAGGTGCTAAATCTTTCTTTGCTTTAATGGTCAATTTTTCATCATCAAATATTGATGGGCATTGATTATACAAGAAGCAGCATACTGTAAACTGGCTCTACAACAATTAAGACAAACATACATATGCTTACATGATTTATGACAGAAAATTTCAGCCAAATCAGAATGATTTTAAATGGCTTCCTGAACACAAGAAGAAAAGCCATTGATAATATATCTTGATCATTTGACACCAACATATACATCTATACATACCACACATTACAATCTAGATATAGCCTTTAGTACTGCTTACTGGCACATTAAATTAAAAACAAGAGGTTTGGTTCTCTTTTTGAAGAAACAGATTTCCCAGTAACTGATATAAATATAGTATTTATTTGTTTACTGGGTTTTTGAGAAAGTCTCATTAGGTAGCTCAGCATGCCTTAAACCCGCTATGTAGCCCTTGCTGGCCGTGGTCTTACAAAGATTCTCCTGCCTCATCCCCCCAAGTGTTGAAATTATAGGAATGAGCCACCATGTCCATCAAGGATATAATTTCTTTTAGTTAATGTGTACAAAAGCAGTAGGTATATTTACAAAAATACTAAAAACAATCAGTATGCCTAAAACAGTCTATAAAAACCTGGGAATTATGTAAGATACCTCAAATAATTCCAAAGGTTGCAGGATACAAACAGAACAGACGAATGAACAAATAAACATATTTTGCATTCTAGTTTAAAATTGTACCCCTTTGCCTCGACATCATGTTCCTTACTCAACTAGAGACTTAGAAAAAACTATTCTTAATTTCAAAGGCATTTGTAAACAATCTTGAGATTTACTAGATGCTTTAAAGATACCTGCTGGCTGAAACTGAATGCTTAGATTTCTCATGAAAGTAATAAAATGATGGAGTTGACAGAAGTTTGAATTGAGATTTAATCTTTAACCACTACACCAGATTTCTCTCTATTGCAAAACTAACTAGAGAAGTTGATCAGCTCTATTTATTAAGCCAGTCTAATGAGTATATCTAAACAACCTTAAATTTATTTTCCTTGTCAGCAGGTGTTTTTGCCCAAAATTTTTATTCTCAGCTTTGTTTTTCCTTTTGAATCATGATCATGTTAAGAATATGTATAGGAGGGGAAAATAAAGCTAAAGAACATTACCTACATAATGTGAAACTTATAAAGAAATCTTCACTTTGGGTGAAATCCGAGTATGTGATGAATCATCTCATAACACTTTCTCCTACCTACTTTTATATATAGACAGGGTGCTATATTTTAAATATGTAACAGGAACACCGAAGGATCATTATAACATTATTTTCTATGTTTTTCTACACTCAAACTTACAATCATGCCAAAAATATATTCTTATATGTTGACTTGCAATTTAGTGAAATCATTTTTCAATCCTTTTAGATTTGCAAAGTATACTGTGAAATTTTAGAATATGGACTAGATCAATTTCATCGAACCAAATGCCACATGTGATGTGGAGATAAATCACATTACTTTGGAATCACACCTTCTCTACTAAGTTTATGGTAACCTGCACCTGAGATGGCATAGAGAATTAATTTTCAAAATTAATTCAAGGGTGGCTTTTAGGTGACTGTAGTTAAAACAAAAATCCCAACCTGGACACAGCAGTGCCAACCTGAAATCCCCCCTATGCAAGAGCCTGAGACAGGAGGATCTCAAGTTCTAGTTGACCAACAGGGCACAACCTGTCCTTAAAAAAAAAATCTCGATTTCCTCATTTACCAGAAGACTGCAAAGTCCTCTAGCATCGTCTTACTTCAACTGAATTTCCATATATGCTGTTACGTTTTCACAAGTGCCCACATAGCCTAGATCAAAGCCTTTTCTGCCATTCACCAGCTGGACAAGCCAGGCAAGTTGCTTACCATTTCTGTTCCTCAGTTTCGTCTGATAATATTAATTTTGACATCATTGGGCTGCCATAATATCACTTAGAATATCAATACTATATCTTACAAAACTGCTAGGAGAATTAAATGTATTAATGTTTGCTAAGTTCTTAGAAACAGGCCTGACATATAGAAGATTTAAAATAAAAATGTTTAGGGACTGGGGGTATAACTCAGGGGATGAGATTTCCTAAACATGGCAAGACCCTCCGATTCCATCATCAGCACCAAAAGACACAAAATTAAAATAAAATCATTTTGCTGTGCTATATTTTTTATCACCTACAAAAGAGCAAAATCTGAGCCTGAATAATGACAACTGTAGCTCTAAACGGTTCAAGACTTAGAAAAGCCTAAATATTTCTTTGAAATCTGAATGATATAAAACTAATGGTGATTATTACTTTCAGAAGATGCCCCTGACATTTCTAGGATGAAGAAAAATCATATTTACTATCAAATCAACCACTGTTTATGTCAGGGATAAAAATTTTGTTTGAAAACATTTTGCTTAATGCACAAATATATACTCTCACTACCTAAGTCATTTAGTATTAAACTAAAAACATGATAGCACCCACTATTTGGACCCAAAATTGAAGAAATTCCCTCTTACTTTCATCCTTTTAATATGGCACAATGAAAAAAATGTTATTGTACATAAAACAATAAGGACTTCCAGTCACTAGTGAAAAGATCAACAGAACACATGGTTTGTATTTGCCTGCATTCGGCAGCAATCTCTCTGTCCCTCTCATGGTACTGCCTCTAGTACTGTATCTCAGCAGATTTGTCTGAGAAATATATTGGTCTGCCTCAACCACAAGAAACATAAAACATAATCTTGACTGTGTTTCATTCCTTTTATAAGACCAATAATTCAGTTGTCTTATATCCAGAAATGTCGTCTTTATAACACGTTCTGTTCTGTACTGACATTTTTATGCCATTTTTCTTTAAGTGTCATGTATTTCAAACAGTGTTATAGGAAGAGTTATTACTCAGAAGTCATTGTTTCCCTGATGGAATCTGGGGAATTTGGATCAATGTGTAAATGGTATTGTGAACACATTTTGACTCTTTAAAGATTTGAAACTTATCATGGGTCTTGAGATATTCAATTGCTTAATCTATTTTTACCTACAAGATAAAAACAAAAGGATTCCCTAATGATGTTTTAGGATCACTTTTCTTAGAATTACAATACTTCAAAACCAAGCAATACTGCTGCCTGTTCAATGTAAAGTGAAAACATTCTACTTCAGTCAGAAAACGTATAATTTATGTTTTCATATAGAAAATCATGTGTACTTTTATGAAATGGTATTTTCAAACTTTGCATCTGGAGTCTAAGATTAATTTTAGTCATGTCAAAGAAAAAAAATCAGAGAATGGTAAAAGAGTGCTTCATTCTGCAACTTGAACTAACCTAAAAGTTAATCTCCTATTCAATGTTCATGACTCAATGTGTAAAAATGAATGCTTAAAATGATCTAATAAAATTCCGTAGCATTTTAAAGCTACATATGCATAATAGCAATTTGTTTTAATTATTAATCAAATACTTACACTATAATACCTATAAATAATTTATGTTATAATTAAGTCTATTACAAACAGTTCATGAATAGACATGTGTGTAGGGTCATTAACATATGGGGATCATTCTCATTTTTGTGTACTTTCTTTTCTCTGGCAGAAAGAAAACCAGAAAACATTTTTAACTACATGACAATTTCAAAGATCTACCCAGGATTCTCAAATCTCAGAAATCAGGAACTGTTTTGTTTTATCCTGACAATCTATTTTTACAGTCATGAGTTCATTGAAAATGGCTTTTGTGATTTGCATCATGTAATTTAAAATAGTCAGGATTCAATAGTTAAAAAGGAGAGAAAGGTTTGAGGTTTGATATTAAAAATCTGAATGAGACATTGTTTCAGAAATATGTTTAACAATATTTCCAGGAACAAAAATTAAAAAATAACCAAACATAGTTCTGAGAATTATATTGAAGGTTGGCTTGTTATAACTTGAAAAAGGAAGTTTCCTCACCACAAACCAGATACATTCCTCTAAATGTACACTCATAAATTACAGAAATGTTCTATAACAGGTACTACTGATCACCACAAGCTCCTAGACAGAGAGGAGAGAGAAAAGGAAAAGGAGAAAGAAGGAAGGGAGGGAGGGAGTGATGAAGGAAGGATGGGAAGAAGGGAGGAAGCATTGCTTCATCTAAGGCTTCACTGTAGCAAGTTCATTTTCCACTACTTTCTCAGACTGTGTGCACCATGTGCCACAGATCTGACGTGGTAAGTTTGAACTATACTCCTAGATTTGATTCAAATGCTAAGTCTGCTGAGATATCAATGAGTGAGCTGTGCTGAGACCAGCTGCAAACACGCCCCAGGGGATAAGCACTGCTCTATACCAATGAGAAGCTACCCCAGGGTCACCAGCACCATTCATGGATCCAAGGAGGGATTTTCATTCCTTGCTTTCTCAAAGGCAGCACTTACTCCTGCTTGAGCTTGTGAATAAAGAACAAGAACCCAAAGGCAAGCTGCCACTGCTATTTAGCCTGTTAGCACTCTTTTTCTCATCTTTTTTCTTGTCTTTCCTTTTTCCTTTTCCTCCCCTTCTCTTCTTTTCCTCCTTTTTTTTTTTTTTTTTGACTGAACCTAGGGCTTCACACATGCTAGGAGAGTACTGTACCACCAAGCTACACCTCAATCTAGTCTATTAGCATTTTGCTTCTACAGAGTTCCACATGACAAAAAAGGCTGCAGCCCCAAGGTGCTGGCCTGGGAGTAAAGAGTCCAGCACATCCACACTGGATGGGCATACATTTAAGACACAGTGGACTAAACCAAAGGAAAAAAGAGCTAGAAGCAGATTCAATACTTACAGACAACTTAATATATGATGACACAATAAAAATGCCACGGGGGAGTCACTGGATAAAAGTTACATCCCTGCTTCTCACCCTGGTCAAAACGGGGTCAAATATTTTAATGTAAAAATGAAACCATCAGCTTAAGCTCCCTGGGTTCAATCAAGAGAGAGACAGACAGACAGACAGACAGACAGACAGACTGAGACTCAGAGAGAGAAGAGAGACTGAGAGAGACAGAGAAACAGACAGAGACACACAGAGAGAAGTAATTTCAAAGTGAGGAAGGCCTTTCTAAGTGCAAGATAAAACTCTCACTCGACATCTACATTTTATTCTTGAACCAACAAGCTGGACCTGCAATTCTAGCAGTACTTCCTCACTTTATAGGAATATCTAATTGGCAAGTTCTGTCTTTCCCATCCTGCACCGCGAGATACCAGAGCAATACCCGAGTTCCACAAAGGCCTAACACAAAACTCTAAATTGCCTCTTAGAAGTCTTGGAATAACTTTATATATAGTACCTGCAAATTGACACTATGATACAAAAGACCATTTATAAACATTTCTCTTGCCAAAGAGATCAATAAAAAGATTAATACTGAAGTTTTCTCAAAAGCTTCTCTAACCTAAGGGTTCCAAGAATTATCTTGACACCCTAATAACAGAAGTGATAAGATGGCCCCTTAGTAGAATGTTTGAGATTAAACCTGTTGTGTGCTTTCTTTACAATGTCCCTAAGACTAATGTTACGCTGCACTCAATTCCAGTCTCTGAGGTGAAATATGGAATCTGTGGACACTGGTATTCTTTCCTGCTTATAAGATGGAATTTGATTTTCTGGAGACCTGAGGGAAAAAAATATTTGGTGGCATATGTCATTCATTGTATGGAAGTTATGAACATCAATGCAGAAATTCCCACTCCACGTTCTATTAAGTAGAAAGCCACATTCCACCTGTTCTGGAAATGTCTGCACAAAAACCAACTGTGTGCAGGAAGCAACTAGGAAAAGGAAGGGGCAAGGAAACAAGCTAAATCTCTCCCTTTATATGGCCACTTGGAAGAACTGATAAGGTCATGACATGCCTAGAGAAACTGTAAACCGATGCAAACAATAGATAATGCACACAAGCTGGCTCTAGCCTTTACTAATGTAAGGATCTGAAATTTTTATCTTTGCAAAAAAGAGCAGGAAAGATACTTGAAGACCCTAACTAGTAATTTTATATTTAAATAAAAATATCATTCAAGAAAATGATATTTTAAACATAAAATGAAACATATGCTACAAAACTTCCTATTACTAACTAACCAAATCATGTTTTACAACACAACACATACCATCAACTAGCATTTACTACAGGTCTGACACAACACGGAGCTCTTTACAGACATCGTTTACACAGGAGGAGAGACGCAGCTCCACAGTCCCCACTCTACAGGGTTATTGTAAGAAATAAACAGTGCATAAAAAATGTCTTGAACAATATCTGGGAAACTGGATGCACTAAATAATAGTTTGCAATATCTCAATTAATTCTCAAAAGGCAAAGCTTAGAGATATTGAATACCTTGCCAAAGGGATAATGTAGAACTTCAGCACCTATGCCTGGAACTGTACTTTGCTACATACAAATAAATAGTACAATATCCTCTCCTCACTCTCCCTCTCTGTGCAGTATACATAAATAGAACAGTATGTATAGGAGTGGCATATGTTTATATATAGTATACGCAAATGCTGGAAAAACGTATTTATGGTAGAATTATTTTTATAGCTTAATTTTCCATATTTTCTATAAGAAATATGTATCCCTTTAATAATCAGCTGTTTTCTAAAGATCTTCAGAAAATTTAAATCATGGAAACTTAGAAATTTGAAGGGCCTCTTTACCGTCAACATCAGCAGTTTCTATTTTAGTAATGATTATTATAGCAAATCATTCTTTTTGGTGCTTAAAGCAACCTACTGGATAAAAAGTTTGCATATCACCTTCCAAATGCCCCTCATTCTCCAAGAGTCAGCAGAAGAGCATTGACTTTAAACAATGTTGGGAAGACTCAGAAGGCATCCTGAGATGGGACCAGAGTCCAGTCCCGCTTTACATGATAAAAAGTCACATTCTGTAGAAGGAACATAAATATCACTGTTCTGTTCTTATTGGTGAGGTCTTTCTTTTTCTATCTGGAAGCAAAACAACTGGGTGTATCATCTCCTTTCAGCAGAGTTCTACCTGAGAAAGTTCAGAGAAGGGGCAGAATTTGGGGGAAGTGCTGAAGGCCACATTGGATTTGGAAGGTAGAGCAGCTCAAGACTGATCCATGGTAGTTTCCAGGATGGGACAAGTCTGGGGAAGAGCTCTGTTTGGAAAGGAAAATAATGAAGTATGTATGTTTCAGACATGTTATCAAGATGACCCAGAGGTGGATGAGCAAACAGTATGAGCAGTCTCTTCAGGAAGCCAGAATGAGCATGAGGGGCCCCAAGGGGTCAGGAGGAAAGGAGGTCAGACTTGGAGCCCAGCAGGAGTGCCTGTGACTGGTGGACAAGTTGAGCAGGAGGCAGAGCTCAGCCACGTGCAGAGGGCATTTTCATCACTCTGTTTCCCCCTTTTTGTTTTTGGAGAAGAGAAGTTTGGAAAGAAAACAAGACACACATCCATGATCATGTGGTCGCAGTTAGTGGTGTACAAGCTGCAGGAGATCCTGAGCGTGGGACCACTGCTGTTAACCCTCAAGTCTCATGTTAGTCATCCTCAGCTATTTAGTCCTTACAGGCTGTCTGTCACAAGTCAGAAAATCTGGCTTCCTGGGCTCCAGAGGAGGTGGGCGTGCTGCGTGGCGCCATCACCCTTCCTACCTCTTTATCTAATACCCTCTCACTAGCAGAAGTCCCCTACATCAAGGAGCCATTTGTGTGTTTGTTTACAATTCACAACAACAAAAAAAGAAAAGCTACTTTTAAAAGATGTCTATTTAGAGATCAGGTTCTCTTGAAAAAAGAAATTTAAGAGAGAATTCAGGGCACCCATGGATACACCCAGCTCTGGTGTTTAGTCTTGATCATCAAGCACACTCTCAGGGTGAACTTCTGATCAAGAAGGGAAGACCAGGCTGTTCTAGAGCAGAGGAAGCAAAAATCAAAAAGGTAAAGCTTTCTTCTTGGCTTGTATTTTTTGGCTGTATAGAGGACTGAGCTGAGGAAGCACAGAGCTATATTCCCAACATTTTTTAAAAATTGAGACGGTGTCTCCGTAAATTGCCCAAATGGCCACCAACAACCACAAAATCCTCCTGCCTCAGCCTCCCAAGTAGCTGAGATTTCAGGCATATGCCACTATACTTGGGATAAAGTCTTCTTTGAGTAGTGAAAATATCTTCCAGAGAGTACTTCAATTTATCTTAGTACACTTGGGGGTTCCAACAGCTCTCCTATTAGTTTGCAGAGAAGAGGCAGAAATATTCGAAATAAACAATGAGCATGGTTAACTAGGAAGAAGCACGCTATAATGAAAGCATTATACCTTCTCATTCCCTTTCCTTGACATCGCCAAAATTAAACTAAAATTTAATTCCTTTGTAAGAGCCCAAGAAAGTGGCACTATCTTTGAAGTTTGACTAAAGATCAGATGCACTGTTAGTAGCTTACAATCCTGGGTATGGGATAAAACAGTTTAACTGACGGCAAAAAAAAAAAGAAACCTTTTATTGTTTTAAAAAATTATGTTACTGAGTGAAAGGAAAAAAATGAAAATAACCTTTTGTAAATGAGAAGGGGAAGAAGCATTGAAAGGAGGAGAAGGAAATTGGGAAAAAAAAGAATTAAGATATATATGCACAGGTACAAATTCCCTATGATGAAAGTGATCAGTTTGCATGACAAATATGTACTAATAAAAAATAAAGTTAAAAAATAAATAAATTATGTTACTGAGAAATATAGGCTACTTAGTAAATATGCGAAATGGAAAATAAAGAAAAAAAGAACTAATAATAAATGTATCTCCTTCGAACATCAATACTAATACTATTTCCTATCTGTCCATATAGTGGTCTGCAGTTAAATTAGATAATGTGGATTTATATTATTATTCAAAAAGGAATTTCATATCAGAAGACCCATATTTCAATGCAGAAAGGATTACATTATTTGTCAAGGAAAACACATTGCTCTTTGAAAACCAGAAAAGTTGACCTTGGCAAACAGTTCGTGAAACTGTTCCCTACTTTATTTCCCTTACATGAGGTATGCAAGAGAGAACATATTTAGTGCTATTTTGTGGCATTGTTTCAAAAGAACCCTTTTGTTATTTTGGCAAGAAACAAGTAGGGAATGTCTATGAAATAGTTCACATAGTTCTCAGTAATGTTGGGAAGTGACTGAATTCTTGTTTTCACCTTTTATGTTATGCAATAGAATATCTTTCACAAGGAAAATCATCCAGATCTTCATAATAAGTATTGTTTTAGTATATGATTATTTTTTTTCATTGTCTCTTGATCAGCCACCATTTTTATTTTTTCATAATCAGAGATAAAAACATTTATTCTTTAACAAAATTATAAAATCCGTGAGTATTTTTCAGTTTATTAGGATGCTATCACTTCATCTTTTTACTTTGTCTCAGGTGACATAACCACTATTTTTATGATTGGTGGAGGCACACCTCAGAAGTAGGGCATTTGCCTAGCATACTCAAGAACCTGGTCCCTGGCACTAAAAACAAAAAGAAAGTGTTTTTCTATGCCTTTGTCTAGGAATTGCTCAGATATCTCAGGTGCACTTATCCTATCTCTTCTCTTTGTCCATATCCTTCTGGTTCTAAATTCTATGACTGTTCTTGATAGTACCACTTTATATGATAACAACAGCAAATGTTGTTGAATACCAGTATCTATTTTGAAGTAGTCTTAGTATGTTATGCCAATCAACTTCTTAGCAGCATCATCAACTGGACAGACCCATTATCCTATGCTACACCTGAGGAAACCAGAACTCGTTCACCTGATCTGAAAACAAATTGCCAACTGTATCTGGTTTAGTGCCCTTCATATTTCATACTAATGACAATAAAATCTAACCACTCATAGTCAACCACGACTAGCTAGAGAACAACTGTATTGCCGAAAACCTTACTGAAAAATGCAATGGGATTTTTCATGCTGAATACTCTTCTTTTTTTGTCACTCTACTCAAAATGTTCCATAAACCTGCATCTGTTTTGGATTTTCTGAGAAATGAGTCAGCAAAGATAACAGAAAATTACCAAAAGATTGTACAGTAAATGCAATAAATTGTCAACAATGTGAAATAGAAGGTGAAAACAGAATGAATTTTTCAAAGTCACAAGCCAAATCTGTGTTTGAGTGTATACGTGTATATATATGCATAAAAATGTCATTATATGACTAGATCAAGAGTTTATGAATAGCAAGCAGTGCTTCAGCTTCTAAACAATCAGTGTGGATCATCAACAACTAATGGAACCAAGGTAATTGGTACTGATAGAATGATATAGGGCATTTGATAAAAAATCTGATGAACAGCAGTGGGATGAACTAACTCTACCCCTGTGAATGGCTATGTAGCCTATTATCTCCGTAAGATAACATTTAGTAAAGGTTTAGTAATTACCTGGCATTTCCTTTCTTTGATGGTCTCCTCTTCTGTAATTTCCTCTACCACAATTTTTAAATAATTTTTTAAAAATGTTTATCAGGTAAAAATCCCCTCTCTTCCCCTACCTCATGGTCCCTCAGTACTAACGAAACTCCCATCTGACCTATGAGATTCTTAATGGGTTTTAGAGTTAGTGGTCAATGGATTGAATAAGAAGAGGATAGGAATTCCTCAAATTAAACCAATTCCTTTATTTTGGCCAGTCTACCAGTGAATATGTGCTTGCACAAACCTAGGCAACAAGAAATTACGAGGGTCTGGACTTTTGGCCTTTGGAATGTTACATGGAAGAGGAAGGCAGAGTTGGGGGCAAGCTGACGCCATGGCTTTTGAGTGCTTCACCTGCACCCAGGGTGGAGGGTCAGAAAGGCCATGGCAGAGCCAATGAGCACCTCTCTTGTTTTTCTGGGGGCTTCTCTTCTGCAGATTCAGATTTTATTTTCTGATTTTATTTTTCTAAATTTAACTCATTTTCACTCAGATTTTGTAAATTCAATATCTTGTTGTGAAGAATATTTATTTTTAGGGCCGGGAGTTTGGCTCACTGCCTTAAGCGCCTGCCCTGGCAGCCGCGAGGTTGTGAGTTCAATCCCCGGTGCTGCAAAAAAAAAAAAAAAAAAAAAAAAAAAAAAAGAATATTTATTTTTTTCTAAACAAGGCAAAGGTACCTAGGACAGTATTTCTGGATCAGTAATGTGTTTCCAAACCCAGAAAAATGAAAAATCAGCCCCAGCACTGATATGATCCTTTTGTAATAGTACCAAAGGTGTTTTTTTTTTTTTCCTGCAACCAAACCTTTTATAGGCAAGTAGAAAGAGGCTAAGAAATATTTCGATGGCCAGGACACAGTGGCACACTCCTTTAATCCCACCTATTGCCTAGTCCTAAAGAGAGAGAGACAGTGACAGTGAGAGCAAAAGAGGAAAGAGAAAAAAGAGAAAGACAGAAAAAGAGAAAGAAAAAAGGGAGAGAGACAGGAAAAGGTAAAGGAAAGGGAAAAAAGAAAGAGGCAGGAAAAAAGAGAGAAGGAGAAGAAAAAGAAAAGAAAAGAAAAGAAAAGAAAAAGACTTTCTATGTAATATCTATTTTACCCTTATCAATACGGGCTGCCTTCTCAACTTCTTCTTCCTGACCCCGCCCCCTCCCCTTTCCTCCTTCTCACCTCCTCTATCACTGTTTCTCCTGACACTGTTTACAGTTAAGGAAGGACTATGACACTACAAAGTTTTCCCTGGCCTTCTATAAACTTTTACTGAGTACTTACCAACCTTGCTAGAACCAGGAAATTTAGAATGAGTAAAATGAAGATATTCTGCCTTAAGAATTAAAATCAAGAAGATGAAATTTACAAATAGGCAGAAATTTACAAAGCAGAGTAACAAATACTGTAATGGAAGTTTGGAGCGGGGGACAGAGGTAGAGAGTGGGATAGGGGTGCAAAAGGAGTTCTCAATCCCCTAGAGGTCAGGAGGATCTTTTGGGGTGCCTGGCCCTAACATAGACAGGAAGAGTGAATGTAATCCTGCCTGGTGGATTGAACATGTCCAAATAAATTAGCTTTTAGAGCAAAGAATGACAGGGTGACGCAGGGTGATCGTGACTGAGTGGTGAGTACTCAAGAAAGTATAATAATTTCATAAGTATGGAACATTTAACTGGATAGTGGAGTCTGGAGGCTGCCTGAGAGGAAAGAAGGAGGCTGTTTCTTTCCAAAGCTTTTATATAAATATGCCTTACCAGAATGAGTTTTTGGACAAGGATTATTACCTGCTCTAAGTAGATGGGTTATTGCAGATTGTCAGCCTTCTCACGTAAAAGAAATTCCAGACGAGGCTGTTCTGTTTTATATTTGCTCCTAGCGACAGAGGTTAAAACAACCATAAAATTCCTCAATCTTTTACTCCTTATGAGTAAATTCAAGGCCACCCATAGGTTCCTCAACAATTAGATGATATATGACAATCACTTGCAAGAGAGAAAGGTTGTACTGTGTATGTATATGCATGCTGTGTGTGCGACAGTTAAAACTACAGAATCAAAAGTCAGTTTTTTTCCCTGATAATACAGAATAACTTCTCTAGAACTTAATATCATTAATGAGGAATTAAAAACATATGCGTCTTTCATAGTACTGTAAAGTACTCTACATTTTTATTTTTGCCTGTTTTGAGTAAAAATAAGTTGGCAAAAATTCTTTAGGAAAGCCACTTTTTGGTCTGAAAACAAACATTTTTAGTTGATATTAATTTCAGGGCTCTAGCTACTGAAACCAGATGCATTCCTCAATGGAAGTACCTAAAAACTAAGCAGTATGCATTTCTAATTTTGAGCCCCGTCTGGGAAACTCCACAACTGAGCGACACCCCGTCTCAAAATGAAAAATAAAAAAGTGACAGGGATATAGCTCGTAAAGGCTCTGTGTTCAATCCCCACTATCCCTCTTCTCCAATTTTTTTTCCAATGATTTTAATCAAACATCTCAATTACTCATGCTGTGTATCTGATATGAGCAGAGACAAGGAGGGTTTGCTTGTTAACTGATCTCATGCAGGTAAACACTGTATTTCAAATGCCATAAGTTAAGTGCTAATGTCTTATTCTTATGTTTCTCCTCTAGCAGTAAGTCTGCAAATTTATTTTGTTCCAAAAGATTGAATGATGGCCAGACAGTTTTAGCTAACCATGAATTACTTCACTACGGATATAGACTTTCACTAAGATCATAGCTCTAGACTAAATTGCAAATATAAAAGAAATATTCTGGTTTTGTGTTTCTAAAAATCATCATTTTAATTCACACAAATGGAAATGTCTATGACATATCTAAGTAAAGAAAAACACTCCTAATTATTTTGCTGTGTATGCTCTACATTCCTTAAGGCCCAATGCTATGCTAAATGTACTGGAGAGACAATAAAAAACTGTGGAAATGACATAAGTTTCAAATCCTCTGGCTAATTCCACTGGGACTAGTGAAGTGCTTAGGGTAGAGGGGAGGTGAGAGCACGGATAGAAAGGAGTCCGATATTAGTGCTGTTGTAATTACTACATTCCCTATGGTCTGAAATGCTAAAAATGAATATTTCCTCTATTACAAGGCTGTAGACCTTTCTCCCTGCAAAGCTATTAGCATATATAATGCACATGTCTGAAAACCGTGGATTCTCTGTCATTCTTGGGAGACCTTGTGGGACCCGGGGTATTGTATTGTCCTGAATTACAGCAAAACATAATTTGTCTCATTTTCCAGCATTTATTAAAAACCAGTTTAAGCAACTTTAACCATATTTAATGGCTCAGTCTTTTCCAACAAACTAAAATGTTTGCATTGTCTTTAACTCTGAACAAAATTGCTATGTAATTTGAAAATGAGAAAGCACATTAGCACACTTTCAGAACCAGTATCTCTACAAACAAAATCATTTAGTATGCAATTTTAAAAATCTTCTGATCTAATACTTCTTTAAAAACAAATAAGCTTCTCAGAAGTCAAAACATATATATCTTGATCTGCTCATACAATTCTAGGGCATCTAAAAATCACAAAAAAATGAACAACATTAATTTGTATCTTTTATACAAATGCATCTCTTCCCATATTTTTGAGGTGGAAATTGTACCTTAGCATGGTCTACATTCTTTTCTCTGATTTCAATTCTTTCATCACAAAAGTAGAAAAAAAAATGGTACTTCCCTTATTCAGTTTTATTTCAAGCTATGTCAACTTAGCATATTTTAAATAGTCTGTATAATTTTTTTAAAAATGAAAGAACCATTCTAATGTTAATTTGGATCAATCTTCCAAAACATATGATTCTGGGTTTCTAAAAGGGGCCCACTTAAGGGGGCTTTTTCAAAGTGAACAAAAAAGCGCCCTGAGGCTCCCCAATTCACATTTAACCTACTTACATGAAAAGGGAACTGCTTTGGTTAAGAATAAACTTCCACAAGCTCAGGTTCAACTAAACGGGCCAGCACATTAGTGAGGAAATGAGACAGCAAATAGTAACTCCTTTCATACTAGTAAAGAATACTGTATTTATTTTAAAGAGTTGGCAGAAATGCTCATTTTAATTAAATTACATTTACTGAAATAACATTTTCATAATTACACATACACACAATTTTTCCAAAGAGCTAGCAAAATAATAATCACAGCAACTTAAAATATGTAAGGGAGAAGAAAGACAATTGTTAGAATAAATGTGACTAATTCGGAACTGCACATTAGTTCAGTGGTTTTCAGTGATTCAAGAAGTCATTATTATCCTCAGTTGCCAAGTAAAGTTAATACAAAATAGATAGCAAGTTTTGTTATGAATGCTTCTTTAGAGGAAGTAACTTAGAACAAGTTTCATATCTTGTATTTTAACTATTTGAATATTAGAATCCTAGAACATTATCTTAGATTAGGTTAATCTAATCTAACCTCTTCCTTTTACAAATGAAAAAACAGGTCCAACAGAGTTAAATAATTGGTTCTTTATCATTTAGCTGGTTAGGAGGACTAGTTCTAGAGCTCAGCAGTGTTCCAGTACACAGCTCTGTCATAGTGAAAACATCTACACTTCCCAGCAGACAGAAGGGAAAAAAAGACAAAATAGTCACTAGCTGTGTGAATTATGGTAGAAACAAAATTCCATTCCACACTCAAGTTGTTTTTTTTCACTGCTGCCTCCCTCCTCCCAACAGCTCACATGAGAACTAAAGTTCATGATGGAAAGGGAACAAAAATTGTCCAATAATTAGGTTAACTCTCGCACAAGAATAAAAACCAATAAGGGAATATGCATCCATGATCTGCCAATGACAGCTTGAGTGAGAGCAAAATTTTTCATGAAAAAAATAACCAAACTCCATGCTGAAAGATGAATTCCCCCAAGCAGACAAAAGATTGCCAAATCAGTCTAAGGTTCAACCTCAGTTATGGAAGGCACACAGGAAAAAAGAAGGAACATTTAAATGAGGAGGGAAAGTATACAAGCCACAGGGAAAACAGACCCACCCCTTATTTCTTGGATATTGCTGAATGCTGGTCTTGTGGACAGTGAAAAGCATTATATGGCATAGTTATGCCAAATAAAGTTTCCATCATTCAGAAAAGAGCTTACAATAGTTTCATACATGTGCTGCTGGATAACTTAATGATCAGATATGTCACGGAGAAAGCCTCAACAAGTAGGAAGTTCACTACACTTGTAACAAAGGAAAACTACTGAGCTTTCATTAGCGTGCTTTTCCATTAGGTCACATTAAAGTACAAATGCGTGAGGCAACCACACAACAGTTGCTTGTTCAGAACAGATTAATAACATTAAATGTCCTTGCAGTCTAAACTAGTTGTACCGCACAAGAAAATCAAATAACAAATACAAGTTAAATCCCAAAATATTGACATATTATTTGTGACAATGACTAACATAAAGAGCCTCGTCCTTTATTAATTACGAATTCCCTGCCTCAACCTGAATTATATGTCTTGTAGCACCATTAAATACATTGTGCAAATTTGTCGCCTTGGGAAGCTTCCTCCAGATTGTTTCAGTAGCAATCTATTGCTTTCTCTGCTGTGTATAATGTTAAATTGAACTATAGTATGAAGGCTATTTAAACTCAGAGGATCCAGCCACTGTTAAGAAAAAAAGCAAACAAAAAATCTCCCCAAGAGTCTAATTTGCAAATTAATTTCCTTGTTCACTGTCAGTTACTCTCAGCTTACAAGCTTGAGGGTCAAACTCATTATGAACAAAAGCTTATTATGACTAAAATGGAACAAAACCTAATGTTAATAAAAAATAAGGCACCACATTTCAGAGGACTGAACCCAAACCAGTAAACACATCGATATTATGCAAACTGTGTTCCACAGAACACTAATGTGCCTGAAGATATTAATAGATGTTGGGGTGGAGGGGAGTTGTTTCGGGAAATACTGAATTATGTACCAAGGTAAACAACTATTTTTCTCTAGACCTTCTTAGTGCCTCTTAATCCCATGGCAAATTCAGAAATGGGGTAGTGGATATGCCATCAGTTGAAAACTGAAATAAATTTACAACATGGATAAACAAATTTCCTATGATTCCCTCCCACGTACAGAAAAAGAAGGAAAACAGCCATGTGAAAGATAAAACTTAACTAGGGTTCCAATTTAAAATGACAAGGACTGGGCCTGAGTTGTAGTTCAGTGGGAGAGCACTTGCCTACCATGCCGGAAGATGTGGGTTGTATCAGTAGCTCAATGAGAAAGACAAAAACTGCAATAATAACAAGCCGCACACAATTGTTTCTATATGTTCCTTCCTGCACAATGCATTGTGGAAAACGGACACAGTTTTGGTGATCCTAGCTGGTCCAAAGCTGCTCTAGGTAAATGGCTTCTTTCATTAAAATAAAATCGAGAGGCTTATCTCCTGTTAATAACTTCATTTTGTTACAACTGTGGCACAAATTTAAAAGAAAAGAAAAAGATTATATTTGACCTATTAATTTGCATATCAGACACACTCAAGATTTTTCATAACTCTTCCTTTGATGAAAAAAGCATTTTGTTCCTTAACTTTCTAAGATTGGAAATCCTATCATTTCATTTCTGTTGTGAAAAGATGTAATTATAAAAAATATTATAGAAAAAAGTAAGCTAATGTGATTATATCAAATAATTTGTGAATATTAGACTTTGTATGTAGGACAACATATATATAGATAGATAAACAGATACCAATAAGTGATACATAAATATGTGATATTACTATATTTATCATGCATTTAGGTAAGATCACATTCTTGTACATTTTGCACTTACATAGGTCTTCCTGAAGTTCTGTTTTCATTTTATTGTGCTGCTGGGATCAAACCCAGCTCCTAGTGCATGCTAGGCAAGTGATTTACCACAGAGCTACACTCCCAGCCCTTGAAAATCTTTGAATTTTTATTATGATTTAATGAAATATGTCCACTAACTCTGAGTGGTGATAATAGTGATTTTTTAAAGCAGAAGAAAAGTAACAATTTTCCAATGCCCAGTAATGATCCACTTTTTGCCACAGACTATAGAGGCAGAGAACAAATATAGCAGTGGCTACAAATCCTTGTTGAGTTCCTATGGGGCAGGTGATTTTAATGGGGGTGGGGAGGAGATGCAAGAGAAAGAAAAAGAAGGAAGAAGAAGAGGGAAAGGAAGAAACAGACAAAGAGGAAGATGAAGAGAAAATGAAGGAAAAGAAAGTGACAGGAAGAAAAAAGAGAAGAGAAAGGGGAAAGAATACAAAGAAAACTTTTATTGAGACTGACTCTGTATATTGGGAATTCTAAGCATCTTGCACTTTTTCTTAATTTAATCCTTACCATAACCCTATCTGCCTAGTAAATATTCTTTCCATTTTAAAGATGAGGAAACTAAGGCACAGGTGAGTGAAGTCACTGGCTTCCACTGGGACACGGATGTTAGAACTTAACCATACTCCCAGACAGGCTGACAGTGCAGCCTGTGACCCTTGATGACAATCCTACTTTATGTCCTAAGGTTACATTAAGGCACATGATGTACCTGTGAGCCTGGAGAAGTACACACAACTGAGAAGTCATGGTGAAGCAGGAAAGGCTTCTAAAAAGGAGAAGTGCAGGGAGGGTTGGCAGGAGTTAGTCAAATGAATTAGGTGGGGGCAGGGGGGCATCTGAGTCTATGAGAGTAAATTTTGTGAATTCATTGTGGCTTTAAACAGCAGAGTGCAAGCAGGTTCAAAGGTAAATGCCAGGGCAGCTCCAAAGAAGTCAGGAGTCAGGGTTAGGCCTGTGTGTCTTGAAAAGGAGTTGGTAGTAAGAGGGATAGATATTCCAGTGACCCAGTAAAAAATGATGAGACTGATTTAAAGGAGAATAACAGAGAAGAAAGGTGGTAAAACAGGTAAGAAACAAATTTAGTTCAGGACCAGAGAGGTGTTAGGGATCCACTGGCTTTAGAAAGTACTGAAGAGGAAGTGAATCTGACTGCTCTCAAAATGCTGAATTAGGTTACAGGGTAATTCTCTACTGTAAGACTTCAATTAAAAAAAAATGGGACTGGGGGGAATGGTGTTATGTACAAATTCTTGATTTTGAGATGCAGGGTATTTAATTACAGATGCCTAAGAAACAGTTGAATATAGATGTTGAAAAATAAGGAGATTTGTAATTGAATACTCACCTGTAATTCAAGCTATTTGGGAAACTGAGTCAGAGAACTGTCAAGTTTGACACCAGCCCAGGCTGTACAGCGAGATCCCATCTCAAAATAATCATATTATAAAAATAGAAAGGAGACTTAAAATGTAAATTTAGACACATTACTGTATAAGCAGTGGTTGAAGCCATTTGTTTGGGGTAAATCACTCTGGAAAAAAATATACATACAGAAAGACGGTACAAAAATGAGCCATGGGCAATGCCAGCACTTTATGACAATGCCTTTTAACCACACTATTCATAAGCTCTGTATACTCCAACCCCAGAGGGCCCCAAAACTGATTATGATATTCAGTGTATTAGAAAGCATTGGCTTCTTTATCAAAGAAGGCCATAGAAGAGGAACCTTTGAAGGAACAGCCAGAAAAATACAAAAATAAATTGGAATATATTGTTCACTGAGTCATATCCTGAGAGGGGACATTTCAAAAAAGAAATCATCCAGTGGATTTGGCAACATGGAGATTAGTGTTGACTTTTAAGAGTGTTAAGGACCTAACAAACAGTCAGGACAATGTGAGATTGAAATAGGTAAAGACAACAGCACGTAAACAGATCAACACTTTGACGTCTTATTTCGAATGAAAGAAGAAAGGAGAGAAAGCTCAAAAAAATACAGATTTATATGCTATATTTTCAAGATGGAAGACTTTTTCTGTATGCACATGTACTGAGACTAGAACACATTGTCCAGAGATTAAAGATAGAGGAGAAAACATGGCAGATGGATAAATATTCTGAAGGTTGAGGAAAACAGCAAGAAGAGCAGAGGCTGAGATCTCTATCTTGCTCAGAAGTTGGGAAGGATACCTCCTCTACTAAGATTGGACAGCATCAAGAAAGGATGAATAGTGGGTTAAGATGGGCTTAGATGTTGCAGGCAAAGGAAGTATTTGTTCACTTAGTGACTACCTTTATTTCTTCTGAAGTATTTCAAGATCATCTTCAGAAAATAATGCGGTGACTAGATCATTAAGTTTGAAAAAGTTAAAATATGCAAGTATCTCTGAGAGAATAGAGATGGCTGATGCAATCACAGAATTGCATCCTAAACAAAATAATTTTTAAAAAGAAATCCTATGATAGAAAAATTAATCATATATAAAGCTAGAAATATCTTTCAATCAAGGAAACATAGTGTTTCTGATTTTTCAGATAAGGATGGCAACCTATGCAGGGGCATGGTTAGCAGCTATATTAGAAATTCCAATTAGGTAGAATATTTTTTGTTCTTGTTGCTCATACAATAACAATAAAATCCCACAAAGGGAAGGTTATTGTTATGGTTTGGATATGATACATCCCCCAATAGACCTGTTATGCTGAAGATTTAATTGCTGATGGGAAGTAATTGGGTCATGAAGGCTTTAACTTCATCAATAGATTGATCCATGGAAGAGATCATAATTTATGGCATTACTGGAATTTAATAGAAACAGGAGGTACAGCCTAGTTGAATCATAGGAGAATGGCCTTGGTTGGTGACTACGTCTGGACCTTGGCTCTCTCATTCTCTCTCCTTCCCTCTCTGTCTCTGTCTCTGTCTCTGTCTCTCTCTCTCTGTCTCTCTCTCTGTCTGTCTGTCTGTCTGTCTGTCTGTCTGTCTCTCTCTCTCTCTCTCTCTCTTTACCTCCTGACTACCATGAGGTGAGCAATTTTCCACAGTCACACCCTCCCACCATGATGTTTCTGCTTTGCCACAGGTTTAAACCAGTGGTGACAGCACCTTGGGCCAAAACCTCTGAAACCGTGAGTCAAAATAAACCTTGCCCCCTTTGCACTATTTATATCAGGTATTTTATCACAGTGATGAAAAAGTGACTAACATAATTATCAAAGGTAAGGCAAATTCAATGTCCGGCCCAATGAGATTCCATATAAAAGGAGAGAGAGAATGAGGAAGAGTAGGACAGAGGGCTTTGTGGCATCAGGAAAGTCTAAGACTGCCAGCACTCAGTGCCCATGTGGAAGGACACACTTTCCTGCCTCTTGACACACCACCAACCAACGCCACCTTCTCAGGTTTTAGAAGGTGGGTAAGTTTACACATCTTCAAATGGTCTACTTTCCCCTCAGGGACCTTTCTCCTCAGGGTTCCTGGGATATTAATCCTCAGAAACAAAAATGCTGTTTATTACTTGATTTTTAAATTATCAAGTTCCAATGGCAACTTGCTTCAGTTATGTTTTAATTAAAATAAGTAACACATTTACAAGTAAAAAGTATGCAGAATTTATAGTGAAATAATTGTGCAAAGATTAAAATTCATTAAATTTGGAATTATAAGATAACCAGATTTTGCATGTGTATGTGTGTGTGTGTGTGTATGAGGCGAGTTACTGGGAGTCAAAACCAGGTCCTTTACAATGAGCTATACTCCCATCCTTTTTAAACATTTTTAAAATATTTATTTATTTATTTATTTTTAATGTTGAGACACTATCTCATTAAGTCTCTCAGTTGTCCAGGCTGAATTCAAAGTTGCCATTCTCTATCCTCAACCTCACAGAGTTCTGGGATTACAGTTGTGTCCCATTGTGGTAGACAAAACAGCAAGACTTCTACAGATCTTTTGTGATCACAGTTGTACCTGGTAGTATTAGACTAGAAGGTTAGCCTGAAAGGCAAGACTGAGAAGAAACCTTTACAATTATCTGCGAACTTCATCCAGGTAAGCAGATTTTGATTAGATGTGGTTATGAGGATTTACAGCACAGGCATCAGCTGGATATTGATCTCTATCCACTCACTGAGTAGCTCAAATTATTCACACTCATTCTGTCACAGTCTGATCTAATTACTCAGAATTTTGTTCTGAGAAGACAAACCTAGATAAATCAGTCAATTAATAGAAATTCAAATTGTTTAAGTCTTTTTTTAGTTTTTATGTAATTCTATTTACACTATAATACTCTTATAAATTTGCAAAGTTATAAAAATTAAACATAAATAAGTGTAAAGTTAAAATTATCTCCAAGAGGTCATTTAAATAGTTCTTTAAAGACCTGGGTAAGATCTTATTTTCCCAAATTCTTCCTCTTTCACCAGCTTCCCAGAGACCAGTAGATTATACATTATAGGTGTTCAGCTAAATGTTCATTGAATTGAAATCCACTGTAGGAACATACTAAGCAAAAAAAAAAAAAAGATTTCTGCATTTATGATCAGGGTAAGAACTAGTGTGGTGTGTATTGCTCCTTGATCATCAGGTATTCTAATGTAGACATTTAAAAACA
This sequence comes from Dasyprocta punctata, assembly GCA_004363535.1. Classification (NCBI taxonomy): domain Eukaryota; kingdom Metazoa; phylum Chordata; class Mammalia; order Rodentia; family Dasyproctidae; genus Dasyprocta; species Dasyprocta punctata. The sequence goes on from RJWM01001214.1 coordinate 91,359, forward strand.
TCTTTGTGCAATAATGTCTCTGTATACAGTTTCATGTAGGTAAAAGCAGTGCTAAATTTCTTTTGATTTTCTAATCAATTAGTTGTATTTTAAATTTTACTACTGCAAGACTTCTGTAGATGAACAGTATCATTAAATGATTTGGGAAGGGGTCCTACCAAAGAATAAGAGCCAAAGAAACTGCTTTATGTAGACGATATTAAAAACTAACCAACATTTCTAGGGAACTGCACAAATGATGCTGCTAATCAGTAAGTTACACAATAAAAACTTAGAGAATTGTTTTCTTATCACTTTGCTCTGAACATAGCCAAATAGGTGCCTACCATGGAAATTTGAACCTATAGAGATCTCTGTGGACTGTGCCACTATCTTTTGCAGGTATAGTGACTTCCTTTTGGAAAAATGACAAAGCATGTCTGTCATTTATCACTTACATCATGTTTAATTCTTCCATTACACTTATTACTGACAACCTGTAAGAGATAATAGTAATCTCATTTTCATTAAGATTTCCAACTTTTAAAGAAATTTTGCTTGATATTTAAAATCATTAACTCAATTATTTATACTTGCGATATTGGTAATAGTAATTAAGCTAATCTGTAGTAAATACATGACAGCAGCTACTTAAAATATGTTTTTATAAAGAATTCTCCCCAATATGGTTTTCTTCTGAAAGTTTTTTTGTTTGTTTCATTTTGTTCTGCTTTTTTGAGACAGGGACTAACTGTAGTTTAGACTGGCCTTGAAATCACTGTGCAACCCAGACTAGTCTTGAACTTGTGACAATCCTCCTGCCTCAGCCTCCTGAGTGCTAGGATTACAGGCATGTGCCACCAGATCTGGCCTGAAAGTTTATATTTAAACAAAAAGCTAAAAGCAAATTGTCCCTTCTGCACACATGTATTCTTTCTTCTTCTCTGCCTTCCTTCCTATCCTGTTTTTCTTCTTCCTGTTTTCCTTTCTCCCTTCCTTCCCTCCTTCCTTCCTTCCTTCCTTCCTTCCTTCCTTCCTTCCTTCCTTCCTTCCTTCCTTCCTCCTTTCCCTTCCCTTTCCCCTTCTCCTTCCTTCCTTCCTTCCTTCCTTGCTTGCTTGCTTCCTTCCTTCCTTCTTTCCTTTTCAGTGCTGGTGATTAGACCCAGGGCCTAGCACATGTTAAGCACACCTTCTACTTATAAGGAACACTCTCAGACATGTGCACTACTTTTTTTTCTTTTTGTACTGGGAATTACATGTATCCCCAGGCTGTACATGTGCTCTACCACTGAGATGTATACCAGGCCTTTTTTATATTTTTTACCTTTGAGACAAGGTCTTACTAAGCTGCCTGGGCTGGCCCCCATGCATTCTATTTAATGCTACACTTTGACCTGCACAATGTCATAATGGAGTTGAAATTCTAAGATGGGACTTTAAATACTCACCAACAACCCATATAACTGATATTTGGGAACAAGTAAATCTCTATTTATGCTCTGCTTTTCATCTTAAGAGGAGTTAGAAATATTCCAGGTATCACCATTGTATGAATTTTGAGATTCTGTAACCACTATAAGGTCTGCATCTTATTAAACATCCCTTTGCTATGCCTTAGAAGCCAGGATGGACACAACAAAAATAAAATAAAAACAACAGCAATAACAAATATCTAAAATGTTTTGGCAAAAACACACTAAATACATTGCTTGAAACCAAATAGCTATTGGGGCTTGTGTGAGCATGAGGATCATAGTCATTATATTTTGAGGCCAATTTACTTTATAGCCAACATATACAGTAGAAGATTGTTTTATCTTCGTTTTTCTACTACATAATTCTAGTGCTTTACACATTATTATTGGATAGTATACCAGAAAATTAAACACAAATTTTTGAACTATAGAAGAATGTTCATGGTCTCATAAATCTACTTAATGGAAATCAAGGGTCTTGCCCTGGACAGATTTGGAAGAATTGACTTAAATAAAATTAAGCGTTCCATCTAGAAATGACACAACATAATATGCTCAGTGCTCTCCTTTGCCCTCCAAAACACACTCCTGAATTGTGACTGTGCATTCCCTAGAAGGCCTTTCACCTATGTAAATAATGTAAGCCCATAATGACTTAGAAATATTATTATGCAAAGATAAAGCATCATTATTAAAAGTTCATAAAATGTTCTTATTTTCTTACTGTCTTTTTTTAAAGCTTGTATTGTGCACACAATAATTGCAGCCCTCCACTTTTATCCATGCCAGTAAGTACTGGTACAGAATAAATAATCTTGGGCAGTCACTTAATTTTTCATTTGTTAATTTCTCTAACAAATACATCTACCAACATGGTATATATCCATTCATCAAACAAACATCTATTAAATTTCAACTGAAAGCAGGCAAAGAATTTGTGTTCTCTGCTAATACCAGTTCTCAAGTACTTAGATGACTGATACTTTAGAAACATATGAGTAGGTAAGTCATAAATGTACTTCCTAAAAATGAATCCATTTACGTCTCAATAATCCAATCACCATCCAAAAGCCCCAACTCTGAACATGTGAAACCTTTGGAGGAGCTTCCAGACCTAAACCATAATATTTGGACTCTGATTCCAGAAAGGCTCATGTTCATCTCATTATGGAAAACACATTTAGTCTGTTGTAAAAATTGCCAATGTCTTAACAGTTTCAATATTGCTCTAAATCTAAGTCCAAGGTCTCCTCTGAGACTCAAGGCAAATCTTAGCTGTGAGCACCTGTAAAAATCAAAAAGACTGTTAAATATATTTCCAACATTTTAAAAAGGAGGAAAACTGGGATAGAAAGAAACTAAACCAAAGCAAGATTGAAACCCAGAAGGGTAAACATTAAATCTTGTAGTTGCCTGTCCAGCACTCTGGGCAGGGCAGGTGGTAGTAAAATGTGAGCTCCAAAATGCTTAGGCAGCCCTGCCCCTATGGTCTCGTTAGTTGCAGATCCACATGGCCTCTCTCCTGGGTTGGCTATGCTCACTGTTGTAGTTTTCCTTGGTTGATATTCGGTGTTTCTGGCATTTCCAATTTTCTGGAGTCTCTCTTACACCTTCAGCTACACTCTCACAGCTTTTTGCATCACCCGCTCAGGTGCACATTCCCTGGCCTCCCTCCCATCTCTTCCTTTGAAATCTGCTCGTAGACCTCCATAACACCACAACTCCTGCATTCTGCATGCCCAAAAATCCAGCATCCAGATCCTAACAGGCCATGATTGCAGTGACCTCTGAGTGCATAGTTGACTGAATGCCAGGAGACATTTCCCTATGTGACCCTAAATTAACAAGGTACTGTGGAGCTCTTTCACAGAGTTTTTCAAGAAAGTTTAACTTTTTCATACCCTCAAGAAATCTTTTTCCTCATCCTAGTACAAAGTCCTTGACTACCTTTAATGGTGTTTAATATTTTTATCAGCCACACTCTCTTTAGACCCAACTTTACACATGCTTCCTTTCTGGTCCAACTGCAAAATTTTCAAGTCATTTCAGCTCTGCTTCTTACTCCTGATAGTCACTATAGCTCTGGCTAAAAGCAACCAGAAGTACTCATGCCATAGCATAATCATAGGGGAACCTTGAAATTTCTTTCACCAGTTCAGTCTACCACCATTAAATTTAGCCTGATGCAGTCTTAGAACATGGATAAAATAAAAACAAGTCTTTTGTCAGAATGTAACATTTATGTCCCCTATTCCATTTTTCAGAAAACAGTCCTTATTCCCTTGAGTCTAGCCTTTATTGTCTACATTCCTATCAGCATTCAGATCTTCTGAACATTAACAAGAATTGCTCATTGAACTGCTTACAGCATTCTAGAGCTTCTCTAGCTTGCTTTTCTAAACTTTAACCAAACTCCTCTCACAAACTAGTTCCAAAGGCTTCTTACCCATATGGTCAGTTATAGTCATAGCAATGGCTGGTGCCAATATTCTGTGTTTATTACTTCACATTCCTGTTAGTAGGACAAAATACCAGCAATCACAATTTACAATTTAATTTTGGCTCATAATTTCAGAGGTTCAGTTCATACATGGTTGATTGGCTCCAAAGAAGAAATGATGTGGTGGAAGGATGTGGTAGAGGAATAGCTCTGCTCATGCCATGACAGCAGAAAGAGAGAAGGGAGAATCTGGGGACAGGACTATGTCCTTCCAGGTCATGCACCCCACCTCATCCAACTAGCAGAACATTCTGGCAGCGTACTGAACTATGAACTCATTAATGCATTAATTAACAGATGAGTATAGAACTCCCATGACCCAATCATCCTTCAAAAACCCCACTCCTGAATATGTGAAACTTTTAGGACCATTATAGATGGAAGGTATAAAACCAGATATCAATTTCAATTTAACTTTAATCCACAGCAATAAGCACTACTATAAATAAATAACCATGGATAGTGACTTAATGTCTCAGTTGTTACCTTCTCCAACAAATCTGCTGGCAAACATGCCATATATTCACTCTCTGAACAAATACCTGTTAAACTGACTGAAGAGAGGCAAAGAACTTGTGTTCTCTACTTTTACTGCTGCCAAAGTATTAACATGATGAGTGCTTAAACATGTATGGGTACCTAAGTTATAAATATGTTTCCTACATAAAAGAAATAAATTTTAAAAATAGAAAGAAATTTATATTTCAGCAAAAAGCTGAATACATATATGATAGGGAAAAATAACCAGGAAAAGACTGAATCATCAGCTGGGCGTGATGGTGCACACTTGTAACTACTAGCTACTCGGGAGGCTGAGGCAAGGGAACTACAAGCTGAAACTAACCTGGGCAACTTAGCAAGACCCTGTCCAAAAAAATAAAATTTTTAAAAGGTGGGGGGAGATTTAGCCCAACGTTAGAGCATTTACCAAGCATATACCATGCCCTGCATTCAATCTTGAACACTGCAAAGAAAAAAGTAAACAATAATCCATGAATGAATATGTATCAACTGCATATTTAATAAGATATACGGATTGATCTAACCTTTTTTAAAAAAATGCTTTGCTGCTTAGAGAAGAACCTGATTGCTGAGATGTTACTTAATTACAATGAATGATGAAGTAGCAATGAAATATAGTGTTAGAATAGCCTAATATTAAATACAAAGATATAGTGAACTTCTTTCGGATATTACAGATAAAGACTAAAACCAAAGGAAGAAAATCAAGAAAAATTGGAATTTTAGCAAAACATTATAAGGAAGGTATGGCTTCTCATCCTGAAAGGAAACAAAAAAGATCAACAAATGAGTGTTAGGTGAGCATATGAGATGAGACAGCAGGATGGAAAAGATGGAGGTATGAGAATACACAATGTTCAGAGAATGAATGAGATTCTAGCTTACAGAAACAAAGGGCTAGAACTAGCTGAAGGCTATGGAATGTAGAAGACTCCCTGCAAGACAAAACAAGCAGCCACTACAGGGAGGAGAAAATTAAGCTGTGACTCAGAAAGAGGAGGCTACCTGTTAGTCTGTCACCTGTACACAGAGCTGAGGACAGGGACTACAGAGAAAGTCTTTTGTGAAGAAACAGCCATGAGATGGTCACCTGGAAACAGAAATCTAGACAAATCTCAGTACAAAAAATTGATTTCTATTAATAGGATAAAGAACTGGGTTTCAGATATGACTCTCAGTTTTGCAGTGAAGGTTCAAAAGAAGACAGATTCTAATGACAAGAGTTCAGAATGTGCTACCCCTAAAAAATATAATGCATGGAAATTTTGGGAGGGGCTACTGGGGATTGAACCCAGGGCTTTCACACTGAGCTCCATCCCCAGTCCTTTCTGAGTTTATATTTTGAGACAGGGTCTTGCTAGGTTGCTCAGTTGCTAAATTGCCCAGGCTGGACTCTAACTTTCAGCCTCCCAGAGTGTTGGAATTACAGGCATGCAGCATTCCGTCCTGCTGGATTGAAGATTTTCAGATGAAAGGATCTGAGAGACTGAAGATGGAGTCTGGAGAAGGAGAGATGCTGACAGCGATCTGGACCCACAGGCGATACTAACTTCCCTTTAGTTCACTGCACTTAGCTCATAAGCCTTTCCCTATTACTTTTTTCCTTGACTCTCCACTCTTCATCAAACCTAGTATGAAAACCTTCAGGTTTAACCATAGCATCAGGTCTTCATTTCCTTAGGAAGGGGTCTACGTCATGTATAACTCATATTAAACATATTTGTACATTTTTCTCTCATTAATCCCTTTTATTATAGGGACCCCAGCTAAGAATCTAAAAAGACAGAAAAAATCTTTTTTTTCCTCCTTTGCTTTTGTAGATGTGAAACTGAAAGTGTCTGTTTGTAGTGAGCAGCACAGAGTTGGCACCTGTGGCAACAGCCTACCAGAGTTAGGACAAAGAGCACGAGGAGCAGAGGAAGGCTCATTTGAAAGGGCTTAAACATCAAGGAGTCAGGAAGTGGAGTGGGAGGGGAAGGCTGCAGAACTTTAGCTCAGGAGGACAAAGAGAGTAAGACACTGTGAACCCTGTGAGAAGGTCTACCATGCACATCCGAGTGAATCCAGTAAGGACAAAAGTGACCTAGCTGGAAGCATTCAGTGACTGTCTCATAGACAGCATACCACAGGGCTGAAGGGAAAGTCATGCAGCAAAAGCCTGATTATGAAAGGTTAATGTAACTAGGAGTGGTAGTCCACCCCTATAATCCCAAGACCATGGGAGGCCAAGGAAAGAGGTTGTCAAGTTTGATCCCAGCTTGGGCAAGACAGTCACTTAGGAAGAGCTGGTCTCCATATGTATATATGTGGAGGAACTTCAATGTGAAGGTCCTGAATTCAAGTCCTCATATCAAAAAACAAATCACCCTGGTAAAACTGGAGTCAAGTCAAACATAAATATGATTCATAGGGTTGGGGGGAGTGGTTCAATGACACAAGTGTTTCCCAGTATACAGGAAGCTCTGGGTTCGATACCCAGCATCCCACAAAAGAAGAGAGGGAGAGGAAGCCAAAAAAAGAATCTGAAATCTGAAATACTTCTGATCCCAAGCATTTGAAATAAGGGATATTCAACTTGTATTATTTCTCATTTTACCAAGATCGATGAATGCAGAAAGAATCACAACAGGGTAGATCACATAGCTCCTGCATTCCCTATGTTCTGTCAGTTCCAGCGCCCAGTATCAGAATCCTGCTGACTGGAAAATGCATCTGAGTTCTGGGATTAGCAACTCTAAGAAAGCCTATTTTAATCAGGATGACCACTTTTCTTACATTATTGCCCCTATGATTTAAAGTCTATAGTCATGGGATCATGCACTCTTTACTCTGCCAATGAATGTCCTAACACTGTCTCATATACTTCATGTCCACCTTCTTCCTTCCTCTTAGTATGTCAGAAAATAGTTTATTTGTTCTTGAGTGTGTGAAAATTCAATGTTTTCTGTAGTTACCTTTCATCATGAATTCTCTGTATGAGTAAAGCCATTCACTAACATGAGACAAGACCAGGAGAGACACGATGTTTGTTTGGTACCCAAGAACTTATGTTTCATTGCTCTGACCCCTGGGTGTCTGAGATCCCTCTTAGAGTGCCCTGAACAATTCAGCATACATGCATGAAGAAATGCTGTTATTCTGGTACAGAGATCTACTCTTGCACAAATTTCCCCCTGGCAGGAGTCTAAAGGTTCCAGATAGCCTTGATGAAAGACCAAGACTTTTCCAGACTAAGGAGCCTGAACAGCTGACATTTTATTTACATGGTTAACACAGAATGAAGTTCAATACTTATTGATTCTTGCTTGTTTGCTAAGGGCTATGATGTAGAAAATGTGCTATTAAAACAGGAAAATTTATTTATTGGGCTCTAAAGAATAGAAGCAATTGAAAGACTGGTAACACTATATATGAAGCGATCATTTTTGTCCCTTAATCATCACAAGATAAATGTTAAGCACAGTAAGCTGCAACCTGTTGCTTCCAGGGAAGGCCTTGGCTGCACTTGGGAATGCATATTCTATGTCAGGGAGAAGGTAAATCAACTTTGGAGGAAAAAACAAAAGGAAGAAAAAAAAAAAAGAAAATAGGGCAAAAAGTATTATTCTACCTGTGTTTCAGAAAGAGTCAGAACTTTGGGTAAGTACTGTCTCATTGGTCACTTGGAGCATTGTGACATTGTGACAGAATGGAAGTGGCAAGTAAGCGGCTGGAGCCACCACTGTCCCTGCAGGTCTACAGAAATATCTGCCAGTCATTCTTTCCAAGGGCCTGGAATAGTAGCTTCCACATGCAGGTCAGAGCTTACCTGTTGGTTGGTTGAAATCATCAACCTTACCTGTTCTGCCTGACAGTACACATGGAGGGTTTTAATGGAAAGAATTGGTTGTGTGTAGAAAGGAGCTTGCAAGTTAATACAGAAGTATAGACAGCACAAATAAAGGTATGGCTCCTACATAATACCATAAGCAATACACCTTTATTTCTTTATGCCTTTTAATATTTCTGCAATGGTGAAATGGAGAGGGGTTCTACGCATCAATGGTCACAATGGTCATTTTATATTTCATATATTGATTATATGTTCACAGCATCATTCAGTATCTCTGAAAAATAGCACTTGAAAAACAAGTGAATGCCTTTACATGATGTCTATGAGAAGCAGAATAAAGCAAATCTGAAATTATTGATTATGTTACTTGTGAAGCTCTAATAACTATGACTTGTAAGACACGTTGAAGCACCAGCTTGTTTCGGCATCATGTTCAAAGCAATGGTGGGGTAGTGGATAAAACTGAAGCACAGGCTTAGCAGTAACCCCACCCTATTTTTAAAAGTCATAGATAACCTACAAAGGGAGTTATTTGGAAAAATAAAATAAAATAAAATACTGCATGGAACACTTAACAAGGTAATCCTTTACTGTCCTTTACTAAAAATCATATGGATGTATTTTGCCATTTCCCTACAACTCAATTTGATCATCAAATATACATAAAGGAGAGAAAAAAATAAAATTGCTTTAGCTTAAATTATATTAATCAGAGATCCGATTTAATCTGTTTCTCTGATCTGAATATTTCCAGTCAACTAAAGCAGTAATTTAATTTATTCTGACAATCCGAAAATAGTTTTCTGAGGCTGCAACATCATTTTAGTGCAGTTTCAAGTTTATCCTATTCTTGTTAATGCTATACCACAGGCCCATAACTAGAGATTTTTAGATATTAACTCAATTTTATTTACTAACATTTTTGAGTTGTTTGACTTGGTTTTAATCCAGAAAGGGTTTATATTCTTTTGAAAACTGGAAGAGAATCTCTACTACAGTAAAGACTGCTTTTAAAGAAAATCTCCCCGAGAGAATTGGGGGACTGAACTCATCATTCTTTAGTAGGTCAGTCTGGTCACTGAGGACCTAACTGGCCATGAGGTCTTGGCTTTGAGGTCACAAGGTAGGTGATTTCCTCCTGTCAAACTGTACTGTAAAATCTACTTAGGACTTAAACATGTATTGCTTGCAAACATAAGTGCAACTGTAGCTATCTATCTTAACAACTATTTATAGGCATAATCATATCTAATGTCTATATATTGCTTACATTTCCACTTTTCAGACATTCATTAAGCACATACTTATTAAATACCTTCTAGATGTGAGACAATGCTTATTTCTGAGGAAAATGAACAAGACATGAATTTTACCCCATTGAAAAAAAAAGCTAATATTCTTACCATGTAACATACTTTAGAATATCATTGTTACAACTACAATCATTCTCAAGTATAATATGAAGTTGTGTGATTTTTTTCAACTAAGTGATGTCTTTTAAGTTTTCTTTTAATATATCTTCACTCATATATTTCCACGCTTGTGAATTTGTGTGATTTCTCTCTAAAGTAATAAGAGAAAACAGTGTCCCTCATCTCTTTTTCTCCTTTATTCTAAAATTAGGGGGAAAAGTAAACTTACATTTATCCAATTTCATTTATAACTACCTCAGCCTCTTCCTTCATCACTATTTTTAAGAATTCAGTCAGTCAGGTATTTTCACCCAAGAGACTATTTCTAGACTTCTGTTGTTGGAGGTGGGGAGTGGGGGTGGGGTGGGGCAGAGAACGCCTACTCCAAGGAAGGACAGGCTTTCCTTTGTATCTCTGTGGACAATCAACATAGTAACTCCGGAATGAAATTCCAAGTCCATTTGTCTTAATAGGCTAGAATTAGAAGGAGGAAGGGCAGAGGAAAGAAGGAAAGGGAGCTGGGGGCAGCTTCCAGGACAGACTGTATAAACTCATTTTGCAATTCTTCACCTCGGAACCCACATCTCATCATATTTATCTAAGCAAAATTTCAATTCCCAATTTAAATGCTAGCTGTCTCTATTTTATATACTCAAGTTCTACATACAATGCGGGATCTCAACAATCAAATGGTCCTCTTATCAACAATTCAAATGATATTTTAAGTCATTCAAATAGGTTTGGTTATTAGACAGATTTACTGGAAAAATAAAATAAAAATAAATGCTTCGACATTTCAGTTTTAAAATCAGCACTACAAGGAACATTTATGGAGATGAAATATATTTGCAATACAAGTGCTTTGAAATAAACACTATTAAGAAAGTTTAGTGATGATTATATTTTATTTCAGTAAAAAAACAAAACAAAAGAAAACAAAAAACAAGTGAACTCTGCTCCTGTCTTCTGTTTCAACATCATGTCTCTCTGTCGCTCCTCCTCCTGTAATAAATATTCTCTTGCCAGTCTTGCTACTGACAATAATGTAGGTGAACTCTGCACCAAGTACATCTGTCATTATTAATGACCATGGGAGAGAGAAACGATAACTCACTCTTTAGGAGCTAAAATGCTGTACAGATTTCCTTTCACGTTTCTTTGCTAGAGGAATATTTGCATTAATCCTATCTAAATTCACAAACAATCTTCAGTAGCAGAATAGAAAAACCATCACATTTTTAAACTTCAATTTAAAAATACTCTTGCTATAAAAGACACTTGTTGCTGTATGAATGCTAATTGCCAACACAATGCTATACTAGAATGTTTTAGATACCACAATACACATAATCCTTTTAAATGTTCAAGTTATAAAAAAAAATTTATGGTAAGAAACATTACATTAAAGAAATGTACCCACAGACATAAATAACTTTCCATATGACTTCACCACAGAATGTTCTTACTGAAATACTTATTCCATTCACTAGGCTTATAAAAAAGTATATACTTATTTTAAAATAGGCCTTTCAGGTATTTGTACTTGAATTATGAAAGAAGTCTTAAAATACCATGTTTTTGTTATCAAACTACAAATCAAATGCTACAGAGATAAAGAAAAATGTAGAGATAGGTGATTCTCCAAGAACAAAGAACCCTTATTCATGTCTTAAAAAAATGAAAGGATAATTGTTTTCACATTGTGCTGGAAAAGAGCCACATAAGTTTGTATCAGCCACTTTTTACCTGTGGAATAGGTACTATTCTGGTAAAATAAAAATATACCATCCCACACAAACATGTTATTTCAAGCTGATTCTTGAAGTAATATTATTTCTGTCCTAAACTCTAAGCTACCTACTATTAATATCTTTTACTTCTTCTTAGCATTAGGGCTGACAAAATACTGTCTTGAGGATTATTTTGACTTACCAGAAATAAATGTTTCCAGAACGTAAAGTTTAAGACTTCAATACATTAGGAGGGCTTGTTTAAAGCCACTAAAATACTCTGCTAAGTCTCTCTTGTCCTACCACTGACTCCGTACATTGTTTTACAATTTTACTGACATGTGAAATTCTAGAAATGTCAACTTTAGGGCAATGGTACAGTTTATGCTGATAATAGTAGCTCTCTTAGGGGAGTATAAGGGATATTAGAAAAAAATAATTTTGTCTTTCAACAAATTTCTAGAAACAGTAAAAGATCACACATTTTGAATATTTTCTACCCAGAACCCAAACCAAAATACTACTTAGTTTCTGTTCAAATATAATGCAGATCATCTGTGATAAACTAACAGTTAACATCATATTAAATGGTCAAAACTTTAAAGCTTTCACTCTAAAAGCAGGAACAAGACAAGGATGTCTATAATCACCACTACTATTTAATATAGTTCTGAAAACACTAGCCAGAGCAATTAGACAAGAGAAAGAAATAAAAGGGATAAAGATGGGAAAGGAAGAAATTAAATTATCATTATTTGCAGGTGACGTGATACTGTACATCAAAGACCACAAAAGGCCTACCTAAAAACTTGTAGATTTAATATCCTGATTCAGTAGTGTGGTAGGATATAAAATCAACACTCAAAAATCAGTAGCATTCCTGTACACAAACAACAAACTCACAGAGAGAGAAATTAGGGAAAGCACACCCTTCACAATAACATCAAAAAAATGAAATACTTAGGAATCAATCTAACAAAGGAAGTAAAAGATTTATACACTGAAAATTATAGTACTCTGGAAAAAGAAATTGAAGAGGAATTCAGAACATGGAAAGATATCACTTGCTCATGAATAGGAAGAACCAATATTGTGAAAATGGCCATACTCCCAAAATGCTATGTAGATTCAATGCAATCCCCATCAAAACATCATTAATATACCTCGCAAATCTAGAGAAAACACTCCTAAAATTCATTTGGAACCAGAAGATACCTAATAGCAAAAAAATTCTTTGTAACAAAGATAAGTCAGGGGGATTCACAATCCAAGACCTGAAATTATACTACATAGCTATTATTATAAAATCAGCATGGCATTGGAAAAAAAAAAAAAAAACAGACCTAAGTCTCAGTGAAACAGAATAGAAGATGTAGATGCAACCTCAAACACACTCAACCACCTTATCTTTGACAAAGGAGCCAAACATATTCACTGGTAGAAAGGTATTCTCTTTAATAAATGGTGCTGGAAAAATTGACTTTCTATATGTCAAAGACTGGAATTAGACCCATGTCTATCACCATGCATCAAAGATTTAAATATTAAAACATAAACACTAAATTTACTGGAAGAGAAAATAGGTAGAAATCTCGAAGACATAGGTATAGGCAGAGACTTTATGAAGAAAACCCAGACTGCAAGGGAAATATTACAAAGTAACAAAAAAATATATCTCACCTTATTAAAAAGCTTTTGCACAACAAAAGAAATCACCAACAGAGTGAAAAGCCAACCCACAGAGTGGGAAAACATTATAGCCAGTTGTCCTTCAGGACTTTTATCTAGAACATATAAAGAATTGAAAAAAAAATCAGACACTCCAAATTCAAAGATCCAATCCAAAAATGGGTGTCTAAGAAGAACACACACTTCTCAGATGCAGAAATACAAATGGCAAATAAATACATGAAAAAATGTTCCACATTATTGGTCGTTCAAAAAATGCAAATTAAAACAACACTGAGATTCCATCTCACCCAAGAAAGAATTGCTATCATCAAGAAATCAACCAATAGCAAATGCTGGCAGAGCTGTAGGGGAAAAGGAACCTTCTCCACTGTTGGTGGGAGTGTAGACTGGTGCAACCACTGTGGAAATCAGTGTGGAGATTCCTTCAGAAATAGGATTAGAGGTCCCATTTGAACCAGCTATACCCCTTCTGGATATCTTCCCAGAAGAATTAAAAACAACATATCACAGTGATACATGTGCACCCATGTTTATAGTAGCACAATTTCAAAAAATCTTGGAAACAATCCAAATGCCCATCAATCAAGGTATGGATAAAAAAGATGTGTTTTTTATATATGTAATGGAGTACTACTCAGTCACAAAGAAGGATAAACTGGAGAGTTTTATAGGTAAATGGATGCAACTTGAAACCATAAGTGAGATAAATCAGAACCACACGTGTAAACACCATATTGTCTCACTAGTGTGAGAAACTGAACAAGTAAATAAGATCCAAAATGTGCAATACATATTGTGAATTGGGAAGAAACTGTTCAAAAGACAAGACAAACCGTGACAGAGGAAAGGGGATTGGAAGGAAGGGAAAATGAAAAAATATGCATACACAAAATAGTTAAGATTGTTAGATAGCTTATTTCTGTTAGTTCACTGAAAAAAAGATTTGTGCTAATATTATTTGGACAAAGTATCATACCTGTGTCTTGTACTCTGAATAACTAATATGAGGATAACAATATGCAATGTATTAATTATTGTAACTCTCCTACTAACCTGTTTTGAAACTGTTTTATTTTTACTTTTTCCCTTTAAAATAAAAATACATACAATGCAGAATATAAATATAAATGCATGTCAATGAATATTCTGTAGTGGTAACTCCAGAGATTTAGTTTGCTTCAATGCTAAATCATGCAAAGAAGAGCACAATTCAAACATAGAAATATAAAAAAATAGTCAAAAGAAGGATTTTTATATCTGCTTGAAAATTTTAGCATTCTCCATCTACTACTCTATAGCACTGATCCAGACAGCCTTTGACCTGTCAGCTATTCAACTCCTGTATTTTAAGGAAAGCCAACACCTCAATTTTCACATGATGTTGAATGAATGAATAATCAATAATTAGTAATATTCCAGTACTACAACTTTTAGCTATTAGCAACTAACAGATGGAGTGAATTTCTAAATTAGTTTGTCTATATTTATTTTTAAGAAAGAGTGAATCCGGTGAGTGTAGTGGTATACACCTAAAATCCTAGCATTCTGGGAGGGTAAGGCAGAGGGATCACAAGTTCAAATCCAGCCTGAGCAACTTAGTGAATTAGTAAGGCCCTTCAAAAAAGGGGGAGGTGCTGACAAGGTCCTGGGTTCAATTTCCAGTACTGGAGAGGGATAGGGATAGGGTCGGGGAGAGGGAAAGGGACAGGGAGATGGAGAGAGAGGAATTCAGTCAAACACTTTGATTATATGATGCCAAATCATCAATTTGAAATTGTCATTTTCCATCTTATTTTTTGTTTTAATATAAATGTTTTGAAGAGAGATGACAGGCTTTGTATTGATAGAGGGACTCTTATTCAATTAATATTCCTAACATTTTTCTTACAATTGCAGGAAGGAAAGGGAGGCATGAGGCTTAGAAGAAAGAAGAAAGGTTTTTTTTTCTCCTTACAAATCTTTCTTCCTCTGAGTCGCCTGTTACAGGTGTTCAGGGTGAAGAAACTCATCTCACCAAAACCTGCTGTGAACACAACTTCGCTTACTCTTGGGGTACAGGGGGAGATATAAGGAGCATATTTTTCCATTTCCCAACTCCATCCCACTCTTCCCTCTCACCAAAGTCCTTATTCAAATGACAAAACAAAGCCAAAGATGTATGTTTCTGTTTCTCTTTTCACTGTTTTTGATAAACAGACTCTTGTCATCAGTATTATAGAGGACTATTCTACAAAGCCTATTCCTTAAGCCCACAAAAATTTTAAATCATTAGATAAAAAAAAAAAAGAGGAGTTGTCAATAAAGATCTCAAAGACATAAAATTGTTCCATTCAACAAACTGCTCGGAATCAAATTAACCTGAATCACTTTTATCCTTAAAACTGTGAAAACATTGTGATACTAAATATTCAATATTATCAGTCGGGCAAATTGGCCCAGGTCAAATGAACAAATCTAAAAAATGAGATTGCTAAATTTGATAGCTCTGTAATAAATAATGTGCTTCTATTCAATCTGTACATTAAGTCTTTTATGTGGCCTCAAGGTACTCTCTGATGGCTATGCCCATTACAATGTAGCCATAGAAACTGACACATTTATTTCTTGGATTAGTGTGCCATTGAAAATATTAATATGATGCAGTAAATGGGGATTTAATCTAATCTGCTGATAGTAGGATGAAGTTAGTAAAAGGTTGAGTGCCCTTACAGAGAAAGAAAGATTATTTCTGCAGTGAGACACTTATTATTGGTTACAAAGACCAACTAAACAGCATATGACATATTATGCACTTCCTACATTTAAACAGATTTTATCATACTCAGCATGCAAGGCTTTCTGCAGGGTGACAAATGCTTTGAAAATGAAATATATACTTTTAAAGATGCTGGTACCTAAGCTGAAATACCTTTTATCTATGAGCATAAACAAAAGAGCACGCATTTCATAACATGATTTTCAAGGTGTGGTGCCCACGGTGAAACTGGCATGCCCAAGACCATCTTCATGAATTTTGTTTTTTTCAATTTGAAGACATTTGATTATGCTTTTCAACTTTACCAGCAGTTAAAATAAAATCAGAACTTCATCAAAGAAAGCCCATTTTGTTTCATGTGTTTGTAGAAAATCCAGCTAGTCAATTTCACCCTTAATTTTGTTAATCTCTAATTTAAAATCAGATATTGATAAATATTCCTTTAATTCTGAGATAGATCACTCTGACTCTTGTGCCCCCTAATAATTCATAGGACTCCAGCTCTGTCCCCGCTTTACTTTGCAGCAAATGACATAAATTTCAAAGATATATTCTGACAGATGAAGCATTGTCGAAAACCAAGTACAGCACTTTGTCCTTGAAATGTTAACATGTAATGCCATAAAGTATTCAAATAATAATTTACTCAATCTTTCAGGGTAATTAATTAAAATGCTCAAGATGTTGGAGAAAATCACCTTGAGCTTATAAAACTGGAGAGCTCCCCTTCCCTCTCTGCATGCAAGCTGCCCCAGCAGACCTACCACATGCTTTCCCAGTTATGGGGTTTGATTTCAGAAGATAATAAATAGCCAGGATCTAATTTTGCCATGTCACAACCGATTATGTTTCACAAGAAAAGGTGGAGTGCTCACCTACCAGATGAAGGTGAAACATAAAACCACTTTTATTTATGTCATGTGTCCAAATTCAACTCAACCTGGCCCTGGATACTGGGAGCATGTGGACTTTCACTATCAGGCGAATTTATGTACCTCAAGAAAGTGTCAAATATAAACATAAATTTAATCAAAGGGAAGGGAACCTTTATTGTATAAAAAAACACATTTTTGACATCTAATATAAATTACTTTAATGTGTGTTTTACTACTTTTCATAAGGTCACAAAGAAAGAATAAGACATTAAACAGATACAGCTTGTGGCTATATCTTAATTCAGGCTATGATTAGTAATCTAATTTAGAACCAGACTTATGGTAAAGATTTTTTCCCCTTCAAAAGCACATTTCAGTTCACTACGTTAATCAACTGAACTATTATACTTTGTATACTTCAGCAAGAATAGGTAATAATGTGAAGGAGAATTTATAGCAGAAACGTGTATTTCCAATGGGAGCATAATCAGGCCTAAGCTTTAGAACCTCCAAGTGAAATGAAAGACCTATGGACATTTTCTGAATGAGTTAAGCCAAAAATACATTTTTAGATCATGAATATAATTGCTCCAGCATTACACTTTGAGTACAAAATCAAAGGCAAAATTTGGACATCATTTCCTGTTTCGGTTCATGTCAAGAGAATAAAACAGAAGGCTGATAACAATAGATTAACAAGCCCTGGGTATTACTCAGCCTTTCCCCTTAGTTGGATGGGCTTTGGACAGAATTTTAATGACCAAAAAAAATTGCATATTATGAATAAGGATGTCATTTTCAATTAACATGAACAAAGGATCATTCCCATATTTGGCAAATGAGGTAGTTGTGGTGTAAGAAAAGCTGGAGCATTCACAGACAATGCATCACCGCTTGTAAATCAAAACAAGCTGATGACATTTGGGTAGCCTTGCACAGTGACACGACGGCACTTTTTCTTAGCAGGTACTTATTAGCCATAAGTTATAGCTCATCCTAAGGACTTTTTAACAACTAAAATCAATACTTATTTCGTATTGACAGTTACTGAAATGTAATACTTGAAACTTAAATGGCCTGTAAACTGTGTCAGCATCCAAGTTTATTTAAAATAAAATAAGTATAGAATTTAAAAAAATTTATAAAATTATTCATGGCCAACTGGAAATCAGAATTTTAATAAAGCTTAACCCCTTTGAACTCACTTTGTAAAAAGCCTGCTAAGAGAGCTTCACATTGGTGGTAAATCTAGCACACATAATTAGAGGGTAGCCTACACATGTGTGACATATCAAATGTGTTTATGATGTAAGCACACACACATATGGTGTACAGAAACTGTTTAGGGCATAGCACACAGGCTTAGGATCTAGTGTATAAGTTTAGAGGTATAGGAAGCTGAGTGTGCAGGCACATTCCTGTAATCCCAGCACTTGGGAGGCTGAGACAGGAGGATTGCCACAAGTTTGAGGTCAACCTGGGCTCCATAGTAAGTTCAAGACCAACCTGGACTACAAAGCAATACCGTGTCTCAAAAAACAAAAGAAAAAAAGACGTATATGAAATAGCTAGTGTCTTTTAGTTCCTGTGGTATATTTTCAAACTCAAAGATTGTGTCTCAAGATCAGTTGATTATAGGACCATACTGACCTCTTTGGGCTCTATAATAATCTCAAGGGTACAATTCCCTTAAATAGCACCTATTTTATTTAACAGCAGTGTCAGATAGAAATGACTTCCCAGAGTCCGGGATAACTCCAGTATTCGATTTATTCCTTGGTGTCCTGTAAGAGTCTCAGGGAAGCAAGACCATGTGACACACTAACCCCTGAAGCCAGTGGTTCTGTGGGCTAATACAGCCCATTGTTAATACTGGGAACTTGGGCTTTTGACCAGCCATCCCTGATGATGGCCTGTCAGGCTGAAGGCCCCCCACCCCATCTAAAAGCATTGGCTGTGGATGTAGTCTGCTACTTTCAGTGGCACTATGACCAGATACCCACAGTCCTTGCTGTCAGCTGGGTGCTCAGTGCTAGTTATAAATCCTGTTCGTGCTTTTTGTTAGCTTTTTCTTCTTACCGTGTACTTTCTAGATCTTCACTTGTCTCATCCAACCTGCTAAGTAACTCCATCTCATGACTCTTAGCCTGTGATTCAGTCTTCTAGTTCACAGAGTAACTAGAGAGAAGCTTCCCCAAGGCCCATGATGCAAATCAGTCACTTTTTGATTTGTCCCCACTTGCTTCCCCCAGTTGCAAAGCATCAGTGTCCTTTGTTGACTGAAGGTAGCTCCCCTTCCAGCTCCACTAGCCCCTAAGCTTGTCTGCATCACGTCTGACTCTATCAAATTTCTCCTTTTTTTTTTTTTATTAGTGGTGTCTCCTTAAATATATTCAAGTCTTTCTGATCCAAAAATAACCACCTCCCCCAGTTGCCCCACAGTCTTTTCCCTTAACTTCCCAAGCAAATGCACTGGAACATCCATCTGTACTACTGGTCTCGACAGCCTCCATTTGCCTCTTACTTTGTAGTCCATCACCGTCTGACACCAATACTCAACCTTTTATTAATATTCTTTCATTAAGCTGCCAACCATGTCGATATTGGAAATTTTTATGGTCATTATTCTGTCTTTATTTTATTATAACTGTTGATGACATATTTTCTGGAATTCTCTTGGATTTCATGATACTGCTCTATCCTGGTTCTCTCTAATGGTTACTTTGTATTTTTCTTTGGTGATCTCTTCTACTACTCATCCCCTAAGACCGGGACTACCCCATGATTCTATTCCTAGTCTATTCTTGCTCATGCCCAGTAAGCATTTCTTGGACAATACAGAAAGATTTGGTTATTATTCCGAGCTTGGTTTTATGTGTAACTCTTCTGGTACAAAATATTCCTCATCTGTAAAATGGGATGTAATGGCACATTTCTCAAGAGGTTTTGTAAGAATTAAGTGAAGTAATTCATGTGGAGTACTCAGCATAGGATTTCACGAGTGCCTAGTACATGATTATCATGTTGGAAATGATTTTCTTTCTATAGGATGAGTATTCAACCAATCATTCACACCTGATTTTCCTTCCTGAATACATTACATATCTTTGAATTGATCCCTGACATGATACTATTAGATCAATATGGCCACTCCATTTCCTTTCATGTTAATTTTGATCAATGGTTTACAAAATTTGCCCCAAGAAGTTTTAGAATTATTTTTTCTATCTCCTATTTTGATTAGGTTCCAACATAAGATTGTATTTGAAAAAAATAATTTTGCTGCTGAAGAGCTATCAGCCTGATAGATTTCTAATTGTATTCCTTCTTTCCATATTGTCTTCCCAAACCCATTCAATAAACTGAAGCCAGAGTAATCTGTTATAAGCCTATATCTGATACCTCCCCTTTTCCCTGGTCTCTTATAATCAACAACAAATAAATGCTGAACTCTTTAACAAAATTCATGAGGAAACCATACTGTCCCACCTACTCCACCCTTTTCGACCTAGAACAAGCAATTTGCAAGTAGTTCCTTAAAAGGCCATGATGATTTACACCTGCAAGTTCACTTATTCTGTCCTTTAACATGCAAAACACTTCCCACCTCAATCTTGGCTAATAGATACTAATTTTTCAATTTCCAGTATCTCACTTTATACTCCTCCAGGATGATTTCTTTGCAATATGGGCTAAATTAGTCTTCTTTTGTGCTGCCTGTTCATTGTTCTAGCCTAGTAGCCTTTCAAGATACATCATGTTTTTTGTGGCTGTTGCTGTTGTTGTTGTTGTTGTTGTTGTTTTTTAATATGAACCAGCTTTGAACCTATTATATAGCCAAGCTGGCCTCAAACTTATAGGGTTCTTCCTGCCTCAGCTTCCTGACTGCTAGGGTTACAGGCATGTGCCACCACTCCCAGCTCCAAGGTTTATTTTAATGACCATTCTCTATTTCTTTCTTCTCCACTAGACTGTAAACCTTTCCAGACAGTAACTGTATTCTACTTGCCTTTAATTCCTCATACCTACAATAGAAGAAGTGCACAAGAAATATTTGTGGTTCAGATATAAACTACTGTTCCTTAGAAGCAGGAAGGCACAGTGGGAAAAGTATTAAGTTGAACTGGCAAACAGATGGTGAGGTAGACACCAAGACAAACAGGGAAGCACTGGTTAGAAGTGGAATCTCAGGTTATATTTGAGCTCAGCAAGAAAATGTCTGAAGATCTCTCAGCATTTTCTCCACGGACACAGGATGAGGCCATAGTAGAACTTCTGGAGCTCAAATTGTTCTGTTCTTCTTTCATGTGCAGGCTCAGAGGTGGGAGCCTCCTTCAGTTCTGGCTTTCTCACTACTGGCTTCATAACTACTATGAGCTGCTTATTATGCCTGAGCCTCATCTCTCCATAACAGTGTCCCTCTTAAGAGGTGCTGACAAATAACATTGGTGGATGCACCTAAACAACTGCAAAGGTCTAGAACAAACTGTGTACTATCCTTATTGTCATATGCAAAAGAATGAAGCACAGGCAAACAAATGCAGGTATGTATTTTGTTGTATCTAGACATTGCCTAAAGGCTGATTGCACTATTTTTATTTGAAATATTTCAGTTGCTAGAAAAGGTTTTTGAACCAAGGTTTGTGAATATTGCTACTTTAATAAGCCTGAAAAAGTAATTAAATATTTATAGTTATCTTTATATTTTAATTGTGGCAGAATACCTGTCTAGAAGAAGTATGTAAGTCTCTTCTTCATCTTGTACAGCATAAACTTTTCTGTTCTGGATCACTTGCAACTATAATTTTGTATTCATTAGCTATCCTATTGCTGGACAAAATATCCAATACCTACAGTTTAAAGGAAGAGAAGTTTATTTTGGTTCTTAGTTTTAGAGACTTCAGTCCATGGTTGAATGGCTTTAAGACAAAAACAGTATGGCAGAGGGCATGGTGGAGGAAAGATACTCAATCTGTGACATGCAGGAAGCAGAGAGAGGAAAAGGAGGGGAGCCAGGGACAATAATTCACTCTTCCAGGTCACACCTTCCAGCGACACACCTCACGACACACCTCTTCCAACCAGGCCCAAAGCTAAACAGCACATTAAGCTATAAACTCATCAGTGGATTCATCTACCAATGAACATAGTGCCCCAGTGATCCAGTTGCTCCCCCAAAGCTCCACTTTTGAACACATGAAACTTCGTGGGGGACATTTGAGATCTCAACCATAACAAAACTGTTCGCTTAACTGTTCACTGCATCCTTGCTCCTTTATATACAGACATAATTAAACAGTTACTTAGTACAGTTCTAATCTTACCCTAACAATTTACCTTTTGAAAATAGCACAAGAGTTCAATTTTAGGCCAAGAGTTTAATTTTTGTCATGGTGGTAACTGCCAATAACATGGATAGCTAAAGAAATTATTGCACCATTTGGGGGTATTACTAGCCTCTTATATTTAATAGCTTAAATATTCACTTATAACATCAAAATATCAAAAAAGTGATAGTATTATTAACATATGACAACAAACTAAGGATTTTAAATTATGATTTACCTAAAATTATAAGCAAAACAAAAAATGGATCTTAGAATATGACTCAGATTTCACTGAGAAATGAAATGTTTTATAGACTATAAAATCCAAGGTATATTAAGTGTATCCCTAATAACAGTAATATTTATCATTTCACTAAAAAAGAAATGAAAGATTATTAGGAAATGTTATTTCTGTAGGAGGAATAAGAAAGTGGTAATGCATCAACTTTTAATATTTCTGTACAATTTAAAATTATCATTAAATATAATGATATTTAAAATGTTACATAATTATAAAATTAAATTAATATGCGGTATAATATGATGTATTATGCATCATTTATGGTAAATAACACAGTAAATTATATAATATAAAAGTATTTTGGTAGCATGCTATTATAGGAGTCATATTTGTTATATTATTATTCTATATGATAATGATAGGTTTTTTAAAGATTTTATAATTAAAATACTTAAGAAATGCAAACCAAAAACTGGCATGAGTCGGTGTAGGATTTCTGAAGTGGTGCAGACTCTACTTCTAACAGGTCTGGCATGCTTGTTCTTTTTTCTTCTTCTTTTTTTTTTTTTTTTTTTTTTTT
Organism: Dasyprocta punctata; assembly: GCA_004363535.1. Lineage (NCBI taxonomy): Eukaryota > Metazoa > Chordata > Mammalia > Rodentia > Dasyproctidae > Dasyprocta > Dasyprocta punctata. Next base: position 114,279 of record RJWM01001214.1, read on the forward strand.
TTGTGGTACAAGGGGTTAAACCCAGAGTTCATGGATGCTAGGCAAGAGCTCTACCACTGAATTATATCACCAGTTCTTTTATTTCAAGAAAGATTCTCATATATAACTCAGGCTGACCTTGAACTTGAAATCTTCCTGTCTCAGTCTCCTGAGCACCTGTGATTACAGACATTCACCACTATAGGTACATTTCTGAAGAATGAGCCATATTTTGTAAAGTTATCTAAGGCCTCTAGGAGGTTTACATTTCCACAGACAACTCTACGAGGGAAACACTTATTTTAGTCCCTTTTCATTCTGATTCCTAAAGAAAGGACACTCAGCCAGGGTCTTTGTCTTACTGATGTCACACTATTTGGTCATGGCAGACAAAGGCCACAACTGCAAAGGATCCAAAAATAATAATACAAGTGATTACTTGTACTAGATACCATTATTCAAAATTTACCAACATAAGTTGGGTGTGGTGGTGCATGCCTTTACTCCCAGCACTCAAGAGGTTGAGGTAGGAAGAACATTGTGAGTTCAAGGCTGGTTTGGGCTACAATGCGAGCACAAGGCCGGCCTGAGCTACATAGTGTGACCCTGCCTCATAAAACTAGGGCTGGGAGTTTTGTTCAGTGGCTTAAGGGTCTGTCTGGCAAGCATGAGGCTGTGAGTTTGATCCCCGGTGCCACCAAAAAAAAAAAAAAAAAAAAATTACCAACATATACATTTTTAACAGCAAAACCAGTATCTTGTACCATATCCAAATGCCTTGTATTCCCCATTTTTACTATATATCCTAAGCATTAAGAATATAAACTAAGTCTGTTCATATTTGTATCTTCCATGGTCCTGTTAATTTTTGTTGAATTAAGCAATTTAGGGGCACTTAAGGTTATAATTTGACTCTATAGCTGTACATATATACTTTGAAAGTCTTTGTCTTATTTTCCATGGAAACATCAAAGATATACTCCAACGCATTAAAAAACAACTCACTTAAGATTTTTAGCATTCACTTAAAATAGATTTCTTGCATTGTCAATGTTTACTTTTTGTAAAAATCATTTTAAAATTAATTAGAGGGCCAGGGATTTAGCTCAGTGGCATAAGCGCCTGCTTGGCAGGCATGAGAGGTTGTGAATTTGATCCCCGGTACCACCAAAAAAAAAAAAAAATTAGAATGGGGTGTGGTGGTGCACACCTGTAATCCCAGCACTCAGGAGTCAGAGACAAGAGGATCACTGTGATTTCAAGGTCAGTTTGGGCTACATGGTGAGTTCAAAGTCAGCTTGAACTACATAGCAAGACCTTGTCTCAAAGTAATAATAGTAATAACAATAATTACAAAGAAGCAGTTTCTTGGACATTCTTTAAAAACAAGATTTCATTAAGGTGAAATAAACTAGTGTTTCTTGCATGTTCTTCCTGAACCAGTTGCTTAGATTCTGTTTCAGCAGGCATGTTGCTAATCTCATGGCTACAACAATTGAGCAGAACTGATGGATTGTAGAATAGATGTGTGGAAATACATTTGTATCTGCTCATTCATTTAGCACATCCACGTCATTTACTGGTAATGTGATTTTAAATAATATGCTTACCTACTTTGAACATCAGTGCACTTTGTTGTGTAATGGAGATCCAAATATCTCACTCCCCACCCCACCTCAGTGTTGCCACACACTTCACATATATGCACAAATACAGTGAAAACTATAATAGGCATACCAATTAATCTATAATTGCTTATTATCAAATTACTAATAAAAGTATAAATGGAATGGTAATGTCTTTCACACTCTTATTATCACCTACTGAAACAGACTAACATGATTTCAAAAATGACTCCAATTAGTTTAATTTTCAACACCCATTAGCACTGCCTATAATATTAGTGGCAATTGGAACAACTTTTACTCAATTTGTAATATGCAGAAAATTACCAACCCATCTTAACTTTTTTGCACCATGACAATTTACTTTTACTAACCTCCAGTTGAAGGTAAAAGCATAACCAAAATAGACATTGTATTTCTCCAATGTGAAAGATACTTTTTTGCACCTTTTCTTGAAAATGTACAGTAATGAAATGGTCTTCAATGACATTCAGAAATTTCTGCAGTATCTTATGAGCAACTCTTAAATCCTTGTGACACAAACAAGTTGTAAGTCTGTAATTTAGTTAAAAGATAAATACTTAACCCAGAAGTTTCAAGATCATTTTCAGTAATTTTGGAGAAAGCAAAAGGTGGCAAGGGGCACGTAGCTACACAGGAGTACAGCCCTTCTGTAAATTCTCACAGATTTGTGAACTTCTCTAGGGGCAGCTGCAGGTGAGCACGGTTAAGACCTAGATGAGGTCCATTGCAGGTGCACGCCAGTCATCTCTCTCAGTGAAAGGACCCCTGTTCTTTCCAAACATGTGCCCAAATGGTATGTCTTGTAGATAGAAATATAAGGCTTCTGAGTTGACATTTATCAGGCTTCTCTTAGGTCCTAGAATATCAGCATATTCGGGTGGTCAGTTAATCTGAGAAGTACATTAAAGGTAGGAGGCTACAGGGCAATACCAGGTGAGATGCACATTTTTGCATGACAAATGGTAGACAATACTGTGACTTTTGTTTGGGAACTCACTGGTGACTAAAGCTACCCATGGCTCTGTGTGCAGGTAGCACTGGATCAGGAAGTCTGCTGGCACCCTCAGGTTGGATGTTCCTGAGGTGATGTCACTCTGGGTGGATTCAGATCACTGGCTGAGATGATAGCCTTGCTCAACTTCTGGCTACACCGGTGTGATTTTACCAGTAATGCCACTGGCTTCCACAATAGCTGGGAGACTCTAAGGCCCATTCTAACTCTCAGGAGAGTCAGAGTTTGTAGATAGCATGAGTTCCTCTGGCAGGGGATATGCAGCCAGAGTGGGAGCATCCATAGCCAATAAATATTTACTATTTCTGTGCAGTGTAGTCTGGAAGGAGCTTTACAAAATGACTACCATTTAATTGTCTCCACAAACCCTATAAATTGAATGCTACCATTATTTCCACTTTGCATATGAGAAACTGAGGCACAGAAAAGCAAAGAAATTAGCCAAAGTTTAACCTGGTGCCTACGTGTCTACATGCCTACAATCCTTTCTCATTGTGCCTGTTTTATGCCAGAGCTGCTGTGAAAAAAAAATCCATTTTTTAATCTTGAATAACTCAAAAGTTAGCACTAACATGATTTCCACTATAGCCTTGACAGAATAGTTATATAGGATGGTATAGAAAATTTCCAGTGTTCTCTTGAGGAACTGAAAATAAACTAATTTAAAACTTTAGAAATCTATAAACATTATGATCTGTGAACATATGATGTCAATATTTTGTTTCCATGTGTCAAAATTTAAAGGTATCATTAGTGCTACTTCAATGACTGGCTGTCAAATCAGTTTGTCAAAACATATTGTTGTTTTCCAATCCTTCATGGTAGGTCTCTAAATCTTGATCACAGAGTAATATTTATCTTTGCCTTAACAGAGATACATTACTGATGGAACTATCTGGTCAGGAGAACACTCACGCAAATAAGTCAGAGACAACCAGCACCCATATGATCTTGCTGCAGCTAAGGTAAAAGATTTAAGAGTCACAATGAGCCAAACTCAAAGGACAGAGACTGGAACATCTAAACACATGCCTCATGAGCAGCCAAGGGAGGGGACAGCCAGATTCAACAGCACAGAGAGTGAGTTGGGAAGACTGCCACAGAAGTCAGGAGTAGTGGCATACTCCTGTAATCCTGGTTAGTGGGAAGGCTGAGGCAGGAGGATCACAAAAGGTTCAAGGCCAACCTGGGCAACTTTGTGAAACCCTGTCTCAAAATAAAATTTAAAAAGGGGACTAGGGATATACATTAGTGCTGCATTGGGTTCATTCCCCTGTATTCAATATTGCATTTCAAAAACAGATTCCTTTTTTCTGTTTTCTGAAACTTTGTTTTTAAAGCATTGAAATGTGAATTCTTTTAAAAACAGTGTCGAAAATCTTAGAATACTCATCTGAACTTGTGAATGAAAAAGGTTAGAAACAACTGACTGAAAATTGAGCCCTAAGACTGTATTTCTTTTTTTTTTTTCAATTACATTTGTTGGTACAATTTAAATACACATATTGATCACATTCATCACAGGGAATTTGTACCTGTATAGATATATCTTGGTGCTTCTTCCCACCCCTCACTCTCCCTTCAGCCCTTCTTCCCCTTGATATTTACAAAAGCTTTGTTTCCATCTTATCCTTTTTTTCTTTTCCCTTTCTTACTTCCTCTCCCTAGTTCCCCTTTCCTTTTGAACAATGTTTTCATATTTCACAATAATCTATTATGTGAGACTATATTTTCTGCTTCAGGTTATTCCCTCTGGATTTTTAATTTTCTAAATAATCTTTTTTTTTTAAGCAAACCTAAAACTTCTCCAAGTCAGGTGTTCTGCGTTCTTGAGTATTGCTTTTTTTTCCCCCTGTGCAAGACAGAGCAGCCTGACTGAAGGCAGGTCGATAGCAATAGCCCACACACCTTCCACTTCAAATAGGGTCTTCCAAGTTGCCTGTGTCAGAAATGCTAGGATTTGTTACAGCTACATAAAAATGCTAATAATGATGATAATAATAAATCTGCAAGGGGAGAAGGAACCTGATTTAATCAGGATGCCTTGGTTTGGTTGTTTGGCTTGCTCCTTCAGGCCTTGGTAACTCCCTAGATCCTTCCCAGTCCTCTGCGACCTTTGGCTACCTGTCCTGTCACAGCAGCAGCACTGACTTCTGATTCCCAAACACCGTCTCTAACTTAGGATGCATGGCTTGCCCCACTAGGATAATGAGACATTTGAGACATGTTTTATCATTTGCCACTTTAATGAATTCCAGTTGTCCTTCAGTCACAAATGGTCTGGTTACATCTCAAACAAAGAAACAAACAAACAAAAAATGAAGTTTTCTGTAGCTATGTAAAGAGGGAACTAGGAAAAGTATTTTCAGTATCTGCTCTGAATTTTGCTTTTTGTCTTCTCATCACTGTACTGATGGAGTTAGGATGGATGCCATGATGCCTCCCTTTGTGGGATGTAGTAAATGACAACAGTGTTAGGATTTTAAACTTGGTATCTGTAGTAGAGATGACACTGTTGCTTTCAATCTTAGAACCTGTTGGTATTATGTAGGTTACTATTTCAAAACAAAGCAATGTATACCCTGACACTTTGGGCTGGAAAGAATCTCAGAGGTAATCAAGCCCGTCATTTTAGAGAAGATAAAGATAAGAATTAAATAAGTTGGCCCACAGCTTGTTTAGCACTGTAATTTGCATATGGGTCCCGGAATTCTATATTCTTTCTATTTCAGCAAACTACAAATTGGACTATTTAATGAATTTATTTCATTGTTATTTCTAATCAGAAATATGTAAAAAAAAGTTCTTGGAAGACAGATACTAAACAACCTAGTACCAAATAAATTAATGGTTGTGTTGTTTCAAAAAACATATCCATACATTTGAGCTCTCTGAGAAAAACTGAGGTATGTAATCAATTAAAGGCATATTTCTGGGCATTTGACATTATAGACCTATAGGAATATTCATAGTTAGAAGGTATTAGCATTTGACTCAAATCTCTAGGCACTTGACAGCATGAAACACTTTAAAATGATTATATCTTAACTATTTCCTATTATTTATATTTATTTGAAAATAAAAATATTCTCATAAGACATGACCTAATATGCAGTTTTTCTTATGTAAATATAGTTTGGGGTGAAATGAAAATGGTAAAGAAAAAATTCATTACAGTGAGTAACAGACTGTGCCATATGGCTCCCAAAGTCAACCAAACCTCGTTTTGGAAGACTCTCAAAGACCCTAAGAATTGGCTTTTCTAAAAGAAGAATTTTCTCTTTGTAATGTATAAGAAAGATTCTTAATTTTATTATTAAATGTAAATGTATTCCATATTTGAATATATGGCATTCCAGTTTTCATTTAATAACGTAGAGGGGAGTTAAATATATATATCTGTATATATATATATGATATATATATATACAGATATGATATATATATATATATATATATATATATATATATATACAGATATATATTTTAACTATAAAATGCAATTAAGGTGAATAAAAGTTTTTGGGCAAATTATTGGAAGTAAAAAATCTTAAACAACCTCTTTCAGAGAAAAGGAGAGCCAACACAGGGTGACATCATAATTCTCGGGTTGCTTCAGAAACAAATACACACTATTAATATTGTATTGTTTTCATTTTTTTCCCCTTTGACAAAGATCACAAATAAAGACCCAACATCCTAAAGCACACAGGCCTAATTCTGCATGCTGCTATAATGAAGTTCTTTGAATTATTATAAATGCTTGAACATTAAAAATTCATCAGTGAGGAGAGAGAGGTGCTTTCTGTTTGTGGTGCTCTGAATTTAAACACAACTTGCTAAGAATGGCTGATTGTCCCGGGGAAGCACTGCTGACAGCCATCAGCAGGTCTGTGCAAATGGTGTATGGAAAAGGTAATAAGAGCTTCAGGAGTATATTTCAACCCATATAATAAAGTAATTGTGAAAGTGTAATTGCAGTCAGGTTCCATACCATATTAGGGTAAAAAATGAGATGGCAAGAAAACATGAGATTCGCGGTATTATTTTATAAGCCATTTCTGCAATGACTCTCTTCCAAATATATAGAATTTGTCACAAAAATAATTTAAAAACAAACAGTGGTGCTTATGTTTTGAAATCCGTTATGATAAACCTGAACAAAATGAACAGTGATTACGTTTCCATTCTACAAACATCCTGAACTTAGGAATGGCTTCAAATATAAAAATAGTATTGAATAATGTTAAGCAACTGATTTCACCCCAGGAAAGCATTAAAGGAAAAGCTGAGTATAAACTCTATTGTTTATTTTTGAATGGTACCTAGTTCAAATTTCCAAAGATTTACATATTTGCACGATTAGAATTTCAATTTTTAAAAATTAATCCCTTTAGCTACTTCATAAACAATCACTATTGGCTTAAGTTACCAAGTTACCGTCTCCCACAGGCTATCAGTTGCTCTCATGGCAAGATCTGAGAAGGGGCAGGGACACTGGGTTTGACTCCCAGTCACATTCAGACTACAGGGAGGGAAAGGAAAGAGAAAAGGTAAATGGAGGTGTGAACCCAAGTACATTCCAGGCTTAAAACTAATAATATTCAGGTCAAATATTAAGGTTGTCAGTTCACTCATCTTCTGTTAATAGGGTTACTTATATCACATCGAATAATATTACTTCTGAAAGTACACATTTTTTTCTTTTTTCTATTCCCAGAATTTTAGCACAATTCCTGGCACAAAGCAACTTCTTGGAAAAGACTTAGTGAATAAATTAACCAATGACAGATCACTTTATGCAATGTTCTCAGAAGATTTTAGGAATATTGTAGCTGTCTTAGGATGTGTAAGCACACTTTGTGTTCGCAGATAAAATTACCTAACAATACAGTTTTCAGAAAGTGCTCCATCTTTAAGGTACAAGTGATCACACTTATGAATGTCATGCCATCGTAGTCCAGGCTGGGCTGGAACTTGCTATATTGCCCAGGGTATTCTCAAACCCAGGATCCTCATGCCTTGGCCTCCTTACTGCTGGGATTACAGGCATGGGCAACTATGTTCAGCAACCTTCAAAATATTTTAAGCATGAGAAAATTACATTGATTTGGGTAAAGGCAAAATCTAATAGGTTCATCTGCCTAAAGTGAACGTCTAGAAGAAAAAAAAAATTATCATACCTGGCTACTTACAAAGAACTCCTTTCAAAATGGATTAAAATGTAAATGAGGCAAAGGTGGAAAAAACCTCAGTCAAAAAACCTTGACTTGATGACATGTTATAGATACAAAGCAGGCTAAAAGTTGTTGGGAAGCCTACACAAACCTGAACTCCATTGGTGCCATCCAGCATAATTAGACCTGCTGTTTTTCCAACACAGTTGGGTTTACCAAAGTGTATCCTATTGATGGAGAAAGCACAGGAGAGAATGCTGCCCAGGAACCAAAACCCTTCAAGGCAAACAAAGATGCAGGTGGGGAAAACTTCAGTGAAAAAGCATCTATGCCAATAATTCAAAGTAATCTTGAAAACAGTGTCCATGATTTTACAGGCTTACAAATGTCTTTCTACAGTAAAATAGAGGAAAGGAGAAAATAATCTATAGGTTGGCCATCTGTTGTTACAGGCCCCACACTGCTCTATTCTTGCTTCTACCCCACCTCAAAACCATCACAATTATTGTTCAGTTTTTTATGATCCCTTCCCTTCCTCAGACTTTCCAGATTCTTTCCAAATTGGGTTCTATACTGATTCCTCACAACTTAGTACCACACTTGACTGCCTTTATCTATCACCACACATTATCAATTTGTGCCAGTAACTAAGGGATTTTCTTTCCCAAATACACACAGGGTATTTGACTTCCCTACTGCTCATTACTGTCTCTCTTCAAAGCTCAGTATCATTCTGCCTATGGAACCAGTAATCACTAATAAAATAGTCTTCCAGGTTAGACTAAGAACAAGTATATTTTGTTAAGGTCCTATCAAAGTCGAGAAAAATCTGGGAAAGAACTTGGTTTAGCATAATATTCCATTCTCTGTGGCACAGATGACCTCATAAAAGGAACCCCCTTAAGACCTCTGATGTATTTTTTAATAAGGACAAAAGACCATTACATTATCTTATGCTTTTAAAACAAACCCATATCCCTAGAAGCAAAACAATATCTAAGGCAGTAAAACAGCAGAATAGCATGGGACATACTCTTATAACTAAGAGTTGACAATTCTAATTGATAAGTGTAATATTTACATTAAAACAGACATGGGAATGTTATAGAATATAATATAAAATTCACATACTTCTTTTTTTGTGGTGCTGGGACTGGAACACAGGGTCTCAGCCATAGCAGTGAACCCTCTGGACCATTGAGCTCCAGCCCTAGTTCCAAATACATATATTTCTTAAAGATGCAATGGTAGTTTTCTAAGACCTATGTAGATCACAGAGACATTTCCAGGGTCCTCTCAACCCCTCAAGGCACAAATGCCCTCCCATGCATTAAGGCACTTCAGTGGGAAAAAGTATGAAAACCGTGCCAAGTACGAACAGGCAGATTGTGAGATAATTTCAAAAGGGTTGATAAGGACTTCTGAAAATGTTTGGAAACTTTAATATATTACCCAAGTTTGCTAATAATATGAGAATTTATCATTGAACAGGAAATTACAATAATATAAAAAGTTCCTAACATCTTCAGTGAATCTTCTACCATAATTAGAGCAGTTTAGAAATTAAGTCAGAGATATACTACAAAGACTATGCATCAAACACTAATATTAATGCTAATGGCTGGACTTAACAACCCAAAAATTACCCATGAAGACAACAAAAGAAATTTTTTAAGAAGTTAAGATTTTAATATAACTTACCCTTTTGAATAAAGTATAAAGCTTCTCAAAGGCATTCATTTTATAATTGGAAAGGTCATCAAAAATAGGTCATTACCCATTCATCTTAACACATGATCTCTCTAGAGAAGTCTGCTTTGGTATATTCCTAATATGGTCACGCGTTAATTCACTGTCAATAAGCAATGTAGATTCCACCCCAACTCCTCCCAACCCACTGTGCACACGGGCAGCAGTGATGTCCCTCCAAAAGAGGCCTGATCTTTTCTCCAGGTTCAGTGTTCCTGGTTCTGGGTCACTTGTCTCAGGGCCCCCTCCTGCTGTACTAGGCCTCAGTCCCTGCTAGAGTCCTCAATCTCATCCCAGGAATTTTTACCCCACCATGCCCTAACAGCACCTGCAGGCCACACCTCTGCACATCTCCCCATTCTGTCTTTGTCAGCCTTTCACTAGAGGAAAACTTTGTATGCATTAGTAATTAGTGTTGATAAGGCTCTCAGAGACTCAGAATTCTGTCACCCATTTCCTTTCCATTTTCACATTAACACAAGGAATTTTATTGTGCTGCTATTGCTGCTTAGTTTTTGGTTGGTTGTCTTTTTTTTTTTTTTTTTGCTTTAATTATTGGGTTTGGTTTGCTGCTATGGATGGGACCAGGGCCTCAGGCATGCTAAGTATGGACCCTACCACTGAGCCACTTCCCAGCCCATGCCCTTCTTTTTTTAAGTTTCCTCATGTCATTCTGACAAGAAGCAGGAGGCCTAAAAAGTGATTGAAAAAATTAGAAGTAACTTTCCCATTCTTCATGTGCAATTTTGTTTTGTTTTGTTTTGTTTTTAAGACAGGGTCTGGCCTGGAACTTGCTTATGTAGCCCAGACTGACCTTGAACTCACCGCAATTCTCCTGCCTCAGCCTCTGGAATACTGGGATGACAGGTGTGTGCCACAACTTCTGTCAATGCCCAATTTTTAAGCAGCTGAAATACTATCTCTTCAAGGGAAGCAAGGGGATTCCACCCACTTCCATTCATTACTTCTCTCTCTCTATCCCCAACACTTTGACCACAGATTTTATATCACATCAATTATGCTGCAGCTGCACTATAGTTATTTATATTCCTCTCTTGATTACCCACATGGAGGCTGGGCGAGATCTTACTCATTTCCTTGTCTCTCCCCGCCCCCTTCACACTCAAAGAGAGGTTTTGCCTCCAGTTGGTGTTCAGTAAATGCTTTTCATTTCTAAAAATGAATTAAATATGCCTTATTAACGAAGCCTAAATCTTCTCAACAAGTGCATCCCAAATTTTAAGAAGTCCACTTAGGCGAAAATAAATTTCATCCTTGTACTGTACAAATATTTGTATAGGAGCTGCGTTGAAGCTACCTGAAAATAAGAAGTTGTAATGGAAACAGTGACACAGCCTTAAGTGAGGCAACCGAAATAGGAACTACTTTAATACTTTTACTGAAAATGTTCTCTGCTTGATAAAGTTCATTACCAGAATATCATCTATAAGAGTGAAATGCATTCAACTGAACACTTTTTTTCATTTTGTAAATAGATTTTTTTCCTTGCCTGAGTTCTCAGTAGAAAGTACAAAATAGTCTTCCATAACATTAGAAAAATGTCACATACATACATAAAGCTGAATTTCAAAAATAAAATAAATTTCTCTTCTTTAGCATTTTAAAGGTACAGTGGTAGCTTTGGATAGTAATTGCCCTATACTGTGTATCTTTTAAGCTGAATCATCAGCGTGCAATTTGGTGTGTTCTAAAATGTGTCGTGGTAATGTATCATAGCCCAGGACAAAGTTAAATCCCCATGGAATGTCCTAAGGCTACAAAGTCACAGTCCTTTCAACATTATCCTACTTATTATTATGGTTATATTTAAAACCATCCTAGCACTAATCTTTTCTTCACCTATTCAAAATGGCATAAAAAGCAGCTATGTGCTAAATTTACAACCCAAGTGCTAAACTTTTATATTAAATCAAATGAAAAAAATATAAAGAGCAATTGTTATGATTTTTTTTACATTAATAACTTCTTGATTTGTCTGGTGTTAATGTAGCCAATGTTACCTTACAAAGAAAGTTTTACTCCACTTTAAAAGATCAAATGTACTGAGTTTTAGACATGTCAGCAGAATAAATGGAACATTACCACCACTACAACCTGACGGAGGAGAGATAAATAGGAATAAACTTTTGAACTTTTATCAGCCAAGGAGTCATTTTGCTAAGAAATTAACATTTGTATATTAATGTCATTGACAATAGTACTGTATTCTTACTATTTGTGCAAAAATTCATACAAAATATGAACCCTGTACCTCTCAGAAATACATCCTTTCTTTTCCACTCCCACATCCTAAGTCTTTAATACAGATTGCAAGTTATAGAAAAGCAGTTGACCTCAGTAAATTTTTCCACTGGCTTACATTTTTTCTTTCTTTTCAAAGTACCCTTTGGGGAGGGGTAAGAAAGATAAACACTTGGGATAGCAAGTGCCATAAGAAAAATATGTTCAGGCAGACTTTTCCCAACTTGTAACTGAAAAAAATTTACATCATCCAAGTATATTATAAGTGCAGAGAGTAAAAGAAAGAAATCTCTAAATAGAATTTTGTTCCACTTTCAAGTTCTGAGGCTAAGGGAACACAAGTGTTTCACTTCAGAAATGAATAACGAATGACTCCAGTACACATACACCTTTCTCTTTTTGGAAAAACTGCACATAAAAGAGCATTTTTTGGCACCGCTGACCTACAGAGATATGGAGCTAAGCAGAGTCATGAATTTACTCACTCTGATATGCACACATGATACGCAATTAAAATCTCCATTCACATTCCTGCTGGGTTGTCAATCATGAGGAAAGCCTTTTTGACAACATTCAGCGAAGCGTACCAACTAACTGCTCCGCAGGAACTTAAACAGTAACAGCTTTTCTTACCAGCAAGAAGGGTTTTTTTTTTTTTTTTTTTAACTTAAGATTTTGTTCAGTTTCTAAGAAACCACTATACTCTGAATTTTAGGGTCTGTCATTAAAAATGAGAATGTGTCAAAAAGATTTTGTTTGGCAAGCTATGTGATGTCATACCTAGAAAACAAGGTTTGTAAAACATTGTAACCTTTTCAACTGGGGGAATCTTTTAAACTTTTCTTTCCACTTCAGAAAAATGAACAATAATTTCATAAAACAGTTTACTGTGAGAAACATGTCATTTCTAACTCAGTCTGAAGTTTTTTACTCCAGTTTTAAAACTTTTAAAATACAAATTGAGAGTTTAAATTCATATGAAAAGTGACCAGTTTACCAACCAATGAGAAAGTGACTCTTTAACCATGAGAAGAATAGGTAGCATGTAAAAAATATTGCATATATCAAACCTTTCAACTTAAGGAGCTCTACAGAAAATATTATGCTCATAAATTCTTTCCAGATGAACCCAGAAGGTACTCTCTTCATAACTTAGTTTCTGTTGAACATCTAATCAAAGATTGTGCCCTTCCTAATAGCGTATTAGTGTGCTTTAAAACCATAAATCCATAAAACAGGGCCCAGTAAAATTGAATACAGGATGCTTGCTAATCTGCTGCTGTGTCTGTTTTGAGCAACTAACCTTGGATTACAGAATTGAAACAAGTTAATACTATCAGATATTGAAATATTTGTCTTTTTACTTATCATGCTCTATAACTGAGAGAACAGATGCATCCTGACCATTAACAGTCATGACAAATTGCCTTGCTAATGAACGTTACACACTGAAAGTGCCATAACTGATTAAACTACAATTTCCCACTACCAGAGAAGGAGAGAGTTGGGGACTCCAGCAGTGGGTGACTCTGATATTCTGCCAACAGCCCTTCAGGGCACAGTGCGATATTTAGAAAAACACTCTCAATTCCATATGAACAAATTCTGAAAGCCTGTGCGTATACAACAGGTTTTTAAAACACATTAGATAAAACAGTTTAGTTGTAGTTGATGAGCCATGAAAAATAGAAGTGCCTTAAATATTTGTATCCTTGCAAATACGTGTTAAAAATATTCTCTGATGTGGGCTTTTCTCTTTTCTTTCTTTACCTTTCCCCACCCCCAAAACATTGCGTGTGCTTTGCATTTCACATAAAATCTTTCTTTTGTCAGTTCCTTTGTTGGTGCAAAATTGGCAGCAGTTCAAATTCAAAGTACTCCTATTCATTTACTGACCAATGTCATTGTAGTTCACATCAGCCAGAGAGCTAAGCTCTAAAAAACATAAAAGACTTGCTTCACCACTGACGAATAATGTGTACATTTTTACAGAGCTTAAACCTCAATGCTTTCCCTGAAACTAACAATACAGTATATCTTATCATTCCTTTTTCACAAGCAGGCAGCTGCTGAAACGCTTGCCACTTCAAAATATCAATTGCTTGCCAGAGTTGTCCTCAACATACCCTGTCAAACTCATGTATATTGTGCAATGAAAATGGTGCAGGGCTGAAAGCTAGAAATTGTGTCAAATTCTGCTGTAAGGGTATGATGTGCAAAGAACAATGTATGACAACCGTAGAGACTACAAACAATGGCACTGGAGCCAGGGACTTCATAGATCACAACTGTGCCTGTACATATTTTATTGTAGGCATTATATATTTAAAGCATGACAAATGTACCATTGTACATTATGTGCTGCACACATGGAAGCTCCTCCTACTAGTTCGCCTTCTGCATTTCTCTTGATGGGAACATAGTTGAGTTTTATTTTTTCTCCTCTTAAAACATTTGAGGTTCCCAAATCATAAAGGAAACCACACACACACACACACACACACACACACACACACACAGAGTTATCAGCACGAATAACAGAAAATACAAGACAACAATACAAGATGAGAAAATGAGATCTTGTTCACATAACATTTTGGCTTCCCACTAAGGACACAAAAGAAAGGATTATCTTAGATAAACAGTAACTGAGGATATGAAGACAACTATACTATCACTATGCCTATAAATTATTGTCTACCTAATTTTAATGCAGATAAGTACTGGCTTATTGATTTGCATGACTTTCCAGCAAAATGGAAATCCCACGTGAATATGTTCTTTGTGTGCAGAAAATATGGCTTAAGAAGCTTTTATTATTATTGCTTTCTGATGCCAAAAGAACAATTAAGAAAATAATATTTCACTATTGTATCAGGTCTATAAACTAAGGCTGATGAATTTCTCTTAGCATTTTAAATATCCCTTCCCATTTCCCAATTCCTTACGTGTACTTGAAATGATCTGGTTACAGAAAAGTTGTTTTGCTACTAAACATCTCTGTTGTTTTGCTACTAAACATCTCTTTAAATAACATGTAAAATCAGAAAATAATCTCACTTTGGTACACACCTCCTTAATTATAAAGGGGATCAGGCTATAATAATCCAACACTAACTCAGTCAATAACTGTGGAAATGAAAACATGTTTACGAGAGAAGATTAGTATGAATATATATTAATCTCTTCTACGACCTAGCTTAGGTTACAAAACCTTTATCACACAAGTAGCTTGGAGTGGAATTAACTGACTAGAGGCTAAGGAAAATGAATAGATACGCTGGTAAGGTGTTAACAAATATTTTGGAAAGAGAATAGGTGGTTTAGGTGCTTAGGGGTGCTGACCTTTGCTGTGTTGATTAGTGGGACAATGATGCATTATTAACACACAGCAGCTGTACCTGAACTGCTGCCATGACTATAATAGCCTTTTATAGCCATCAGGGGAGTGAGGTAGGAGGCCTTTATTAACCACTAGGCATGATTAGCACATTATGTGAACTTTAGTAGGCAAATTATCTCTTATTGAAATATAATGTTGGTTATAACTAATTGTAAACATGATTTTAAAAACTCAGTGAAAAACTCCAGTGTTTTACTACCATTCAGCTCATTATTGGCTAGTAATAGATGAAAACATGTTCCACTGTGGGACATACTCCTAGGGGCTGAATCTCAAAGGGCAAAGTGTGTCACTGGCTTTCAAATTATCTAGAATTACCAGTGCAGTGATATGAGCATGCACACAAACTTTCTCTCCCTAATTAAGTAAAACTGTTCATAAAGTAGAAAATATATTTTGGGGTTTTTTCTTCCTTTTTATTTCTTTAAGTAGTTCTTAAAAGATTAGTTTTGCAGTAAATTTTGGAGAGTTACCTTGAAAAATAACAGCATAATTTATTTCAAAAAGCTTAATTTTGGGAGAGGAAAGATTATCCCATTAGCCTTAGTAACTGAACATAGCTCCGAGAGTCCATTATGAACAATCTTTTATGCCCTAGCAGAAAGTCATTAACATAAAATAAATCATTAGCTTTGATATTAAGCTTCTACTATCTGCAGGCTTCTGTGATTAATGTTCATGACTGCATCTGCCAAATGATAAAATATACTTTTTGTTGAAAGGTTATCCTGCCGCTTTATTATTAACATTTCTCTTTATACAATTGTAACTGGCATTTTAGGTGGAGGGGTATTTACCTCAAAAGCAAGAAGTGGCTTTTACAGTGACAGGAAGACACCAATGCATACAACATGTTACCCATCATTTTTAGATTAACCATTTCATTGAGTGAAAGAGAAGGAAATCACGCAATGCACAGATACTCTTTCAAGGTAATTGGACTTCCTCTAGACCCAGTTGGCCTATCTGTTAATTAATCATGCACATTATATTGTGAATCTCTGACTCCTTTATCAGAGGAAGGTACACGGAGGTGGCTTGCTTCCCTGAAGTCGGGACCTACAAGAGCACACTTCCATCTTTCGCAGTTATTCCCAACTTTTATCTTCTTTCAGTGCAAAATAGGCAACCACTCCCATCAATAGCATCTCTCTCATTATCATCTCAGTCCTTAGATGCATGGACTCTGAATGTGGAAAAGGAAAAGGGCCCCCCGGGGGGCTTATCAATATCCAAGGGAGGCAGATTACAGAGTGTACCTACATGTGCTCCATTTTCCCCACATTCTCCTTTGACCCTGTAGAAATGTTATCTCTTTGACTCCCTTCCTGTAAGAATCACCAGTTACAACTTTCAAGAACACTTTTATTCCACTAGGACAGCAGAAATAGAAGAAATAGGCCAAGGTGCAGTATTCTGCTAAGGCCTACCATTCTTTGAATTTTACCACAGGATTGCAAAATAATCTAGTTCTGTTGACTCCTTAATTTTCATAAGGCTTCATTGATACAAATGTAAATTGTTTTCTCTACTGGATACACGGACAATTGGGACAGAGATGGATTAAAAGTTTTAGCATCAGAACCTTTACCAGCCACAGAGTTAAAGCTGGGCTTCTCATGAGAACAGGAAACAGAGCACCAGGGAATCACATCCTCTCCTGGGTAGGTTTATTCTGCCCAGGGAATAGATCAACCCAGGTTTAAGGGTACTCAGGCTTTATCTCAAATCTTCAATAGGAACAGTCTTTTCTTGAAAAAGGCCTAGGGTTTTCATGCAAAAGACCTAATTCCTTAGTCTTATTAGGTTATAATAAGTCCAATTACAGTCCTGGCAAGCAAAAAGCATCGATTCCTGTGAAATATGGCTCATTTTCCTAAAAAGCAGTGATCACTGTGCACTCCTAGCAGTCATGATGATTTTCTGATGCTGTCGTTGTACACAATGATGAAGTCTGTTACTGAGTATGAACCGTCACGTATTCATGGCTAGCTACAGATCATGAACCATGAGACCCACATACACCTAAACACATGTATACATATACACAAGTTTTCACACATGCATAAGCACACACACACATGCACGTGCATACACACACACACACACACACACACACACAATTTCTCTGGCTATGCCACTCTGACAGTAGTATCCAAGACTTCAAAGGCAATTCATGCAGAAGTCCATGTCATTACTACTATGGATAAAACACAAATAACTTGTAAATCTTTGTGGTAACTCAAAATACATTGTCTTTTCTTAGCCACTGGCAAAAGTTTTTATCAGCCAACCAAGGCCTTCACTTAATTAGGAATCCTTTAAAAATTGTTTCACCAAAAGCCACATCTTAATAATGAAGAAAAAGAATAAACACTTGGCCAAATCAGAGCCATTTAAAATCCCTATGTGAAAAGTAGCCAAAGAGAAAAGCATGAATAGCACTACTGGTTTCACAGCCTTTGGTACTGTAAGTACTTATCAATGATGAGTTTTTCAGGAGTAGAATGCAAATCTGAAGGTAGTTTCAAAAGTTAACCCCAAACTTTTTCATCAAGTAAGGCAAGTTTGCTATTAATCAAACTAAAGAGGTCTGGGAAACTACTGCTACCTCCCACCATGAAAAGCAAAGGGTTTCTTTCCCCCATGACCATCTCTCCTGTGTTTTCTGCTGTATCACCAACATCCAGGCACAGAGTGGTATGATGTTCTTATTTTCAAAATGAATCCTATATATAGGGAGAAACATGCTATAAACTAGGACAAGTTTACTCAGGTTAATGTGAATTCCATGTTTCCAAGTAGTATGGAAGAATCATGATAATTAACAGTCTGCTGGCACTTCCATTATAAACCACATTTCTAAGCAGTTTGTAACTCAACTGTTTTTAATGAGAAATTGCTTTTTGGGATAGAACTTGGCATACAGGCCATAAAACAATAATTCTCAAATTCATTAGGGCAGATGTAAGCTCTATCATTTTGGCGCCCTGACTTCCTAGTGGATAACTCATTGGACACAAATCACTATCAACAAAGGGATGTATGGGGACTGATTCTGAAAAGTATACGTTCAAAGAAGAAGATCAATTGAAAATATATTAAAAACTCCAAAATGGAAGTAAATGAAAGAAAAAAATGGTATCTTTAAAGTTGGTAAAATTAATAGCTCATGTAAACATTCAGTTTAAATAAAAACAGGAGCATTCGTGCATTTTGATACTTCAGATGGAAACTTCTTGTAGGTAAGGACTATGATTAGGATTGTCAGAACCATTGCTTTTAATAACTATGGTGTGCTACAGTCTTCGTTTCCCCCTAAAAGTATAAATTTTACATTTGTGCATTTGGATGAATGAAGTATCAGTTTTATTCTAAACAAAACATATTTTTACAATGTAACTGTTGATAACATTTAATCAATTAATGATAATTACATTTAATTTTTATTCAGATATAAGATAAACATCATACCTTATGATTTCTGGGAAATTTTAAAATTCACATTCAGATAGTTAAAATATAATGTGATAACTGATCTAAATTTGATGAGTTCAATAAATTCTGCATGCTCAATTCTTCCTATTTTAATTATCTATGTTAGTTCTGATGAGAACATATAGGTATGCTAGTCCATTAGTTCTCTGTAAGTATAATCCACCTGATTTACTGTATGTCAATTAAAGACCACAGTTGAATTATTTTGGGGTCCTAAGTTTTCCTATTGAGGCTTACTTCATGGTATTCATCTCTAAACTCCAATTACACTAAATAAAATGGAGGTAATGCAGTGGAAGGCAGACTGTGATAGTTGAGTAATATCAGCCATGGCTATTTTTCCTCTCAGCACCATATCCAAGTCTATTATTGGATGACTCGTTGTTACTCAGATGGGAGATGGGGAAAGAAGAACAGTATAATTCAGGATTTTAAAAAGTGGATATAGGTCTCTGAGCTCATGTATTTCAATTAACCAGAAAATAGAGCCAGGATACTGGAGGAAGAATGGGTACATTGACTTGATGGTGACAATGATGATTGCAAACAGGAAAAGGAGCAAGGCAGCCCGGACAGTGGTGCATTACGGGGCAGAACAAGAGAGGGAGAGTTCTGATTAGAAACTGCAGACCTCCTGGGTTCAAATTAAGACTGAAGAGGAGCATAGCAAGGTAAAAGTTGTCCCCAGAGTGGGTTGGAGAGGGGCTGTGGAGACAGAAGGTGAGAGCACCAGGCACCCAGGGAGACCTGCTGCCTAAGGCTGACTTCACTCAGGGAAACACCCATTACCATTATTTGAAAATATACCCAAGATTTTTTCAACTTTCTAGTGACCTAGTAAAGGGTTTGGAAGCATTGGGATAAATCATCCTTCACAGTTAAAGAAGATCCCTCCACCCTAGCTTTCTAGGCTTTCCCTCCTTCAGCTGAGTCCATGACACATACGCATACGCACAGATGTGCACACATACACACACGCACACAAACACACACTAGTATTACCATGAGACATAGGCCATACATCAAACCAGCACTGAAAACAAGTTTGGTACCCACAAAGTCACTGGTAAACTTGGGAATTTCCATACTTGCCTGTTCTTGATCCCTTTACAATCATACAATTTCAAACACACACATACACACACAAAAGCAAAAAACTACACTACGCCTTCATTGATATTTAAATACTATATTACTTTACTTTTTCTATGTAAGTAAAATTCAAGATTTCCCTTAATATTATTACTCAATAATGTTTAAAATATATAGTAAATTTTGAGAACACTAAACCACATATGCTATATTAAAAATAACATCAGATCTCTCCAGAACTCATAACTATACATTTTTTTGCATAGACATTTATAACTAGAATTTGTGATACTGAATTATTCACATTTGAGGTTTTTGATGTAACACAGATACATTTGAGGTTTTGTGTAACATTTGACTTAGGGCCAAAACCATATGATTTCTTGGTTTATGCTCTTTCTTGCCTATCAATTCATTTAAAACATATTTAATGACTTCAACACTTGTGGCAGGTGCCAGCTAATAAAACTCCTAAGGGAATTGTAATTATACAAATGAAGTGTGAAGTATCAACTATGAATTTCCCAAAGTCCTAGAAGTTATGGAGTTGGACAGAGAACTAACTAAGCATGATGCTCTAAATTGCTTATAACCTTCCCCTTTCTCCTTCCATCCTCCTCCTTTTTCTTACATTAATTAATCAAAATAGGAATAATGACTCCTTTTTAATGTGCTTGCAAATCTTGTATTTTACACATAAGTTTTGCCATTTTGAAGTACAATACATAATACACACTGTATAAATAGAAAAATAAGATAAAAGATTTTTCAGACTGTAATCAATCCTGCTTTTCTCAAAAGTTATCACATCTAATGTTTGCCCTGCTATTTTCAAGCACTGTTCATCACAAACGTGTCCTTCCTCCTGAATTTATAAGTAAAGAATGTATACTGTCCTTTCTCACCACAATAGAAAAGCCCAATATTTCAAATTCCCATTATTCTTTATTTTGTATATAACTGGTATTAAGCATTGGTTGTGTTTTGGACTTCCTTGTTTCTAAATCCCCCAAAGAAAGATTCAAGACATGATTCCACAAAAGCAGCCATTGAGAACAGTAAAGCCCATTATTTCCCCTCCTACTGCTGGCCAAGGTCAGCCTCCCTATCATTAGCCATGGCATAACATAATTGTATTACCACTCCTCATGTGGGCAGATATTAAGCAATAACTGCACACATAACATCACTGTAGAAATGAAAAAGTGCACATTTTTTATCCCATTTTAGCATAAAATCAGTGAAAACAATCTTTAGAAATGACACTGCACTAAGAAACTGAAAGGAGTTGTTATTACTCTGTAGGTATATATTTAAACTGAAGATTTGACATCTTTAACTAGAAAAAAATAGGAGTATATTTTACTCCTTAACTCCAGTTGAAAGCTCATTTAATCCAATCCCTTTTGGTAACTTTCAGTTCAATTAAGGGATGCAACGTTACTTAAAATAGTCTAATTTGATGTAACTCCGCTCTGGTACCCATCTTTCAATGTCTGTGATACAACTATGCTTTCAAGTTACAAGAAGTGAATAGTGTTCCCTCCAGCCTACATGTCTGGCCCATTTCTGAGCCACACTGCTGTTCAAGGACTGACCTATACAGTATCCTCCCAGCCAACGGTTCGGGTGTTTGTGTAACCAACACATTTGCCATAGCTAGCATCACTTGCACTGGTATTACAATGGGCTACGTGAAAATGAAGGCCAGTTTGTATAGAGGGTCTTGTGTGTTCATAATGTAATGTGGTCTTCCAATACAGCACTGGATTAAACTGCTTCCCCAACTGCCTGCTAGAGAGTTTATTAACTGCAAACTGTAAGTGGTGATTTGGCAACCTATAGAGCAGCAGCACTGGAAAGTGTCAGTGGAGTAAAACAATCACAATTTAGTTTAGGAAAGCTGCGGGAAGAGGATATTCATTTTCTCCATTAGGGTCTCTTCTGACACTGAAAAAATGTCACTGCAGCAACTACAGTTACAGTTTCATGGCACTAAAACTCAGACGGATACTGGTTCCTCTGGGATTTAGCACAGCAACTTTAAATAGTGAAGTGTTGACAGGTTTAAAATAAAGGTAATTAGTAATTCATGATCTTATCACCCTATTAAAACAAATAACCTGATAAAGTGACCATTATTTATAATAAACTATATTCTTTACAACTCAGAAGAAGACATGGTTTACTTTGCAGTCCTATCTCTATTGGGAAGTCCGAGTTAATTTTTTTTTTTTATAAATGTAGACACAGATTTCTTTCTTTACCTCTTCCAAACTTATTTCTTCCATATTTCCGCAAATCCACTTCAGTCATCACAAAAATGAGTGTTACCTTACTCACTTCTAAGCAACTCAAATAGAAGAGCTGGACAGATATTATATGCCAATGCTAACCATGACAGAGTAGAAAGCTCAAGTGCCTGGACTTTGTAGGGCCTTGAAACCTACTCAGTACATGTAATATAATCAGGGATCAGTGACAAATATATTTGATAGACTGCTACACAGAGATGGGCAGGAGCAGGCATCCCTGAAGAAACATTTCCATGAAGTCTTTTCCTGCTATTAGAAACATGTCTTATGACTTTGCATTTTTAAAAATCCATTATTCCCTGGGTAAGTTAAATAGAAGACTTGCAACTAGTCTATAGAAAGGGTGGCTAATTTGCATTTAAAAAGAACAGTTTGCTTCTTACACAGGGTGACTTAAAAGGAACTTCAATGAGCTGGTAAAGAAATACTGAAGACTTTCAAAATTAATTTATTCAATTCACAGCACAACCCACTAAAATTATTTAAAGCACTTAATTGGAAAATGATTTAATATATTGAAGTAATTCCTGATTTTCCAAAGCATTTAACTTTTGAATTAAATCTGACCCTACTATGGCAAGAATGGCAAGTGAAATGTGTATCCAAGTCATTACTTTCTTTTTGAAGCCTAAAACCACTGATAAATTTAATAAGATTTGTCCAGTTTCATTGCCAAAATGGTTCTGATCTTTTGGTTCCAGTAACTACCGTGGAAATATGTCTTTAATCACCAAGAGAGAGCTGCCACTTCATTATTTTTTATTAGCAGTGTTCTTGTTAAAAGCAAAATAAAAGGCAACAAACACAGTACTCACATTTAAAGACAAAACAGATTTCAGTCTAGAAGAACTGTGAATGGCAAACAATGAAACTTCATCACACAAACTTCCCTGCCTTTGCCAAAGTTCTCAGTGCCTTTCAACTTGCCCTTAGTTAAGGGCTCCCAGTGTAAAAACCTTTCTGCCTTGCCCAAGACAGGCTTTCCTCTTTTCTAACTTGCCTGAACATCATGGGGACACAACACAGCCCTCGGAGTGAGGCTACAGTGTACACAGCATCGAGGAGCTTCTCCACGAAGTGATGTCTCCGGTTCACTTCACTCACGACCGGGTGTGTGTGTGTGTGTGTGTGTGTGCGAGTGTGTGTCCCAATTGACCAAGATTCATAACTTCGAGTAGTTTGCGTGGTGGAGAACACCAGGAGCTGAGAATGAGGCCACTAAACATCTCTGTATCACGTTAAAAAGCTGTTTGGTGATGACTCGTCACCAAGCAAATGGAAGACCCAAGGATGTTTCCCGTAGAATTCACCAAGGGGTCGATGTGCTAGTGCCTGTGGGGGTTGCGAGAATCAGGCGGGTTTATCACCAACCCACAGCTGGGCGTCTAAAAAGCCCGCCCCGCATTTCAGAGAACAGAATTCTCCCAGTCGACCTTCATCTGGCGGGATTGCTAGACACATCCAACAAGCGCGGGGCAGGACGGCAGTGCCCTGCTCTGTTCTCCGGATCCGATCCCTGCTAGTTCTAATGCCCTTAGAGTTCTAGAAACCGGGAGAGTAACCTTTTCCCTAGGTATCTATCTATCTCCGAAGCACCCCCAGCCGGCGCCCCCACTGCGAGTCACCAGCCCTGCCCTGGTCCCTAACACCTTGGCACAACCCAGCCAGGACCCAACTGGATCCCGCTGCTGAGTGCAGGAGCTTCGGACTTGAACGCGACGCACTCGTCCGGCTTTCAACAAACTTGTAGTTTCCACGCATAACAGCCGCCCCCCCGCAAAAAAAAAAAAAAAAAAACCCGGAGAGCTGTCCCCCAAATCACTATTCGGCTAGCCCTCTAAACCCTGGCCTGCCCTCGGGACTCGACTGCCCGAAGCGGATTGGAAAACCAAGAGTTGTGAAACAATTTTCACGGGGGTGGGGGTGGGAGCGCTTCCCGGGTCCCTGTACCCCGACTTGCGACTCCGGGCTGCTCCTCTGGCAACTAATCCTGGGAAGCGAAGCCACAAGCGCTTGCTGCCCAAGAAAGGGAGGGAGGGAGAAAAAAGAACTAGGAAATAAGCTTAATTCTCTTTGCCTCCGTTCCCGGACCCCAGACACACCCCTAAAGTATTCCTTGGTTTTTCCTCTCTCTTTTTTTTTTTTAACACCCCCCAGCAAACCTAGGCAGGGATCTTTAGTCTCAAGCAGCAGGAAGGAAAGAATCCGAGCAAATCGTGTCACTTTCCGCACAATCGTGGTGTACGGCAAGCCCCCGAGCTGCTTGCTTTACAACATCTACTAACCCAGCGCACGCTGGGCTGCAGAGGGCTGAGAGCCGAGCGCGCCCGGGACCTGCGTCCACCGAGCCGGCCGGGTCTGCCAAGCCGGCCCCGCCGCCGCCGCCCCCCTCCCGGGATCACGCAGCAAGAACACGGTGCAAACAAAAGCAGAGCGTTCACCTTGTTGCAATAGTAGGGGTCCAGGCAGGGAGAAGGTCCCAGACAGGGAGCGTCGGGCGCAGCGGCGGGCTGGGCTGGAGGTGGATAAAATCTTACGTCCATTTCACTCTCACATCAAGCAACTCCTTTTCTATTCCCTTATTTTTTTCTTAAAAAAAAAAAAAAAAGTATGTAGCCAAACAAGCTTAGACGGAACGGAGCGAGGTGTCTGGGCTCAGGAGTAAAAGAAACACCTTCCTTCCCTCACATCCGTTTGTGGTTTGTTTAAGAAGAAGAGGAGAAAAAAGAGAGAGAGAGAGAAAAGAAAAAAAAAAAAAGAGGGGGGAAAAGCGCTCAACTCTCCCCAAGCCGCGGCGCGCACCCGTCGGCGCCGAGCGCGCAGCCTGCTCCGCCGCCGCCTCTCCGCCCCGCCGCCGCCTCTCGGCCGCCGCCGCCGCTGCCGGGCAGGTAACTTCATGCGCTCATTGTCCCCCCGCCCGCACCCCCATCCCCGCCTCCGCGCCCCTCGCCGGCCGGCACGCGCGCTCGGGCTCTAGGTACTGGGCGCTTTATTGGAGACTCTGAGTTGCTCTGGTTTGAGTTTATTTTCTCCACCTTGGAAGCCCGGGACTGGGGAGGAGGATCGAGAGGGGACAGGACGGGAGGGGGAGAGCGCCCCGGGCCGGGCGGGGTGGGGAGCGCCGCGAGACCCGCGCTGCTCGGAGCTCAGTGACTGCAGCTGGGGCCGGGAGGCTGGAGGAGGGCGGAGGAGAGGAAGAGGAGGAAAGTACGGCCGGACCGGGGCAAAAGCGACGGGAGCCCGGGAAGACTCTGCGGTGCCCAAGCCACGCTCCTCAGGGGCCGGGAGACTCACACAAAGGGGCCGGCGAGCCCGAGCCTCAGCGGCCGCGGGGCACCGCGGGGAGCGTGCAGCGAGGGGGCGCTGTGGCGCACCCTGCCCCGCAGCCCCGCCCCCGGCCCGCTGCGGCCCCACCCCGCTCCCGCCGGCCCTTAGCGACCGTCCCCGCCGCCGGTTGTGCGCCTCCAGCCTCTCTCTCTCCGCAGGTGTCCCAAGCGGTCCCCGAGCTCACACCCTCTACTTCTCGCGTGCGGCAGAGGTGACTTTTCTGCGCGGCGCGATCCCTCTGCGCGCCGGAGTGAGCAGCTGTCCAAGGGCCGGCCGAGCCGCGAACTGGCTGTGAGAACGGATCTCCATCTCTAGCTCCAGCCCCAGCCCCACCGCGCTGTTACTATTACCCCCACAGGAGGGTGTTCGAAGGCTGGGGCTTCCTTGGGGACTCACAAAGACCACGGGAGTGATGCCAAGGGTAGATAAGGAAACAGTTATCACGATCAGGCTAGAGGGAAAACACTTGGAATTGTTAGTTGCCCTTTATTGGGATTCCTTTATTTTTACAACTGGACGGCTAGTAGTGCTCTTGACAATGCAAGGAAGACCTGGAATCTGCCTCCCCATTTCTCAGGTTGGCAAATGGTGTGTCCATTTCACCGGTGCTATTTGTCCTTTTGCTTCCCCTAACCTTCAAACTTGCAACTTCATTTATCTCGATAGTTGGGACAGCTAGGGCACATTTGTCCACTGGAACAGCTGACCACCCCTCTTTACCCCGCCTCCTATTTTCCAATGAGAAGTCCAAGTAGGAGTGGGAGATGTTTACTTTCTCAGGAGTGAGCTCACACACACACACACACACACGAGCCCAGGACTCCGGAAAGGATCCAGGAAGTTCTAAATTTCCACGCATCTAGCCCCAAGGAAGATACTGAGAACTTCGTGCCGCTCTGCGCACCCTTCTAGTACCTGGCGATTGCCAGCTGCTGTGTACCTTTCCCCCAGCTTTGTCTCTTAACCTTTGTCTCTTAATCGGAAAGATCTGGAAGACAGTATAAAAAATAATAAAATTAACATTTTGGAACATCTCCTGTATACAAAATTCCTCTGGGAACCTTCTGTTATGTATTGCTTTGCAACGTTTACATCCTCTTTTATCTTGAGTCATTGTTTTTCTTCCCGTCATTATTTCTGTAAGTAGCAAAAACTTCAGCCTTCTTTTTGCCATCAAGAGTAACATGATGGAAGTAGGGCTGGTAAAAAGGAAGAAAAGAAAAATTTCTCTACACATTCAGAAACCCTTTGGAAGCACAAAACAGAAGTAAGGAGTAGAAAATGTAATCTTCCTCTTCATAAGCTCTTCATAATAAAATGTGTGTGAAATTTTGCGGTTTATAACTTCAGCTTTCAAAATTCAATTGTAGACACTAAAATATGTTTATATGTATCTCTAAATTCAACGACAGTAATGAAACCTGCTAGGTTTAAAGGATATGGATGCTAAGCTTAAATTTCTATCTTCTATCCAGTAGTTATTACCAATATGTTACAGAGTTCAAAACTTGATTTTTAAAACCTTTCTTAGGACCCATAATTGATTTCTGTTTGACAACCCGGTGAATATGAGGAGGATGAAATAAAACGGTTCAGGACAGGAACAATAATACTGTCAACCTCTTGACATCTGAAGATAATGCTATTCGTCTTGATAGAAAACTCAAATGCATCTGCTTCCTAACCTAAGGCCTGTTTTCTACAATGTGGAGTCCTCATGGTGTGTTAATATTTTTCATGGTGAGGAGATGAACTATTGAAAAAAAAGAAAAGCTATTAACTCCAATCACTTATGCAATATAAGTGGATCACAGAGGTCATCTCAGTCTATCTCCCAAAATACTTTTTTATAGTGCCCCGTCTAATGCCTATCATATATAGCTATACCACTGAAAAAAATCTTAATTTAAAAACCATAGAGGCATTCTATTACTTTTGAATTTGTAGGGCATTCAACTGCATATCCTATGTTGACTCATTTTATTTGTTCATTCCTTGTATCTTACTCACCGAAGACACAGAGCTAAAAAAAAAAAAACACTAATGTGATATATTGTGCATAAGTTTAAAATAAAATAAAAAATCCTTAAAATGGTTCTTGCTGCAGGTGAGTTTATAGCTGTGCTGTCATTTTGTGTTTGTCCTCACAAGGGGACATTAAGAATCACCCCAACCAGGATACCCTCATTTCCTTTGCCTTCTGAAAGATGGAATTCAGCAGTTTACCTGGGTTTTCTTTGCAAGCATGAATAAATTGTTTTATACATCCAGTTTATGATTTATTCAACTGAACCAGAAAGTTCATATATTTTAATTAGCAGAAAATGTGTGTCCTTGAAAAAAATTATCTCCTTACTAATATTGATATAATAATATCACTACCTAGAGTTAGCAAGCTGCTTACTATGTCTTAGATCTGGCCTAACATCAGTTCTAATTTACATTTAATTTCATCATCTCATCTAACTTTATAAATCGTGTTGGAAAGCCTAACCAAAAACTACAAAGCACACTCAACGTTTGATTTCAATACCTCAGCACCAGCTATGTTCATTTTCATTACAGTTTCATAAATTATTGTATTTTCAAATTTGCAGTTGTTTTCAAAGACCACATTTCATGTTTACGGATTGTATTATATGGGTAAAAGTATCGTCTTCAAATCACATGCATAGAATGTGTTACTTTGGGGAAAACATCCTCTAGACAGCTAGTCCTATCTGTGACTTACGAGAATGAAATAGCATATATAGAGGGACCAGTTTTGAAATACCAGATTTTAAAACTGAAATCAAAGCATGCCATATTGAAAAACCAATTTAAAATTCATTCTTATGGTGGCCTCTTCTGACTTAAAACAGTATTTCAGTGATAGCTAATATCACAAGTTCCTGTTAGAAGAAAGCCTCATTCTTGCCATGGGTAGTAGTGCAAAACTGTAATCCCAGCACTTGAAAGGCTAAGGTAGTAAGATCATAGCAAGTTTAAGGTCAGCCTGGGTTACATAGTGAGTTTAAGTCCAGTCAGAACTACATACTATCTCAAAAAAATTTTTTTAAAATTAGATTAAATTGAAAAGTCTCATTATTTAAAAGTTTCATTCTTTTTGTATTTCACAAACGTCAACTTGTGTTATAAGGCATCTTGTTATGTACACATATTATGTATATTCTGATTTATCTTCTTATTTGGGTTATGGGGGAAATAGTTTGATTTGCTTTCTTGAACCTAATTAATACTGAGTCCTACGTAATTTAAAGATTCAAAATATATAATTAAGGGTTTTTATGGGAAACATTTGCATTTTCTAAATTTACCAGTTATAATCTACTATTGTCTAGGATTATTTAACATTTTCAAAAGTAATTTAAATGCAAAACAGAATGATACACAGTAAGTAATATCCTGGAGTAGAAGAATGCAGAGCATTGAAGTTTATTTCCTGGCAAGACTAGTGAGGAATGACTGGATTTTAAGTTTTTCAACCAGAAAATAAAAGATTTCAGAATGATGAGGAAAGTTTGGAGGAAATGGCACTGGGCCCACAGATACCTCACATGGTACTAAATGACTCATAAAATGCAGTATTTTTACATAATACGGGAAGTGTGCCATGCTTGTACATCTCACCATTGAGGTGGTACAGTACTTTGATCTTAAACAATATACAACATTTGTGGTATAATAGCTGTAATAGGACTATTCAGATATTTTACACGGCAATAATCTAGTCCTCTCTCATCAGGATAAACTGTGAGGACAAATCCTTTCAAATCAGAATTAGTTCCTTGTAGAAGAGTGAGGCTACAATTATCCCTTAAATAGGAGCAGCTGCAACATAGTATTGGCCTGGAGAGTGGCAGCAAAGTGTTTTTCCAATGCAATTAAATGAATTTTTTTAATGCAAACTAATATTCTATAAAAAGTCAATTGGAAGGTGAGTAGGTGTGGAATTGCTGTGATGAAAGGAACAATCATTTTGGTTACCTGAGTTAACAGTCCTGCCTGAGTAAATGCTATTTTGGTGAAAATGGATAATCAAGGCTCATATTTTTCCTTGAAGTGGGGCCCAAAATGGAACCAGAATAATACAAAAGATAGATAATTTTAGTTTATTTGTACATTCTACATCTCATCTTGAAACGTATTCAGAGCCGTGTTTTGTTTTGCTATCGTTATTTGTCAAAAAGCTATGATGAGTCAATAGCAATATTTCAATTTAAGCAGGAAAGGTATTACCTGGATAGAAAAATAGAAGGGTACTTATGCTTGTCAGTGCCTACAACCAAAGGGAGAATCTTAGGTATTTTTTTTCCACTAACATGATTAAAGGATGGGAAAATAAGATCTTTAAGCAAGATTAAAGGACATATCTACAGAGGGTACTACTGAAAGACAATGTAATGTCTTCAAATCAGGCAGCTGTAACCTGACTGATGGGATGTGATAGGAAACCCTGGAGAATTTTGTCACACCTGAGAAAAATTATCCCCAATGTAATATTGAATGTGTGGCCAAAGGAGAGATGGGACTCTTAGTGGGATTGATTTAAAATTTCCAAAACTAAAGGAAGTTTGTCAGGTCACCTGTGCACCCATTGTCACCCTTCTTGAAATATGTCTTCCTTATATAAAATTGATGGACAGTGGGATTGAACTTAGTTTGAATCATTCAAATGGGCTTCTGTGCTCATAAATTTTGGATGACATGCAATGAAGATCATCAAGACAATAAGCCTGAGAGTCCCTTACAGTTCTTTGAAGTCTAAAAGTGCTTTTTTTTTTTTAATATTAGGTGTTATGTCTTAATGTTTTCAAGGACTTTGGTTACCCCCATGTCAATACAGACACATAAAGTATACATCTGATTTTGCAGACAACATTTAAGATGTAGCATATAACAAGGGACTAAAATAATACATTTTTAGAATGCTACTGTTGTAAAAGGATTGCATGAGAGGAATAGCATGTTAGGATGATCTCAACACCAAAGCTTAAAGAAAAGAAATCCTCCAGCCTGGGTATAATATATGTTACTGTGTGGCCTTCTATTCACTAATTCAAAGGCCACATTTTAGGACATCAAGAGATTCTGATTGGTCCCCTTTCGTGAAATTTTCTAAGCTTGATTAGGTAGTGTGATGCTTTGCCCTCCACATACTAATCTCCCCCGAGTATAGTTTCCTTCCACTAAGAAGGTGTAAGTGAGATCTTTGAGGTGGGGCTTTCTTGATGAGATTAGTGCCCTAATAAAAACAGATACAAGGAATTTTGTCTTCTCTTAATGCTCAACAAGTGAAGAGTACTCATTTCTTCCATGTCCATCATATACATTACCTCCCTTTCCTAACAAGAGAAAATTTTTATACTACCTGTCCTTCCAGACACAGTCCTACAACTTTTCATCCTGCCACAAAGTTTATTAAAATAACTCTTTGCCCCACTCATTTATACTCTAACATATAGCACTTCAGTGTTCTGGGTTATTTTCTATTGAATCTATTTTAAGACTTCCACTGAGTTCAAGATTGTCAGTTTCACTGACCACTCTCTTTTTCCTCCTTGCTTGAATTTCTTTGATCTTTACAAGTTGGTTTCCTGGGAGCATGTGAAGCTTCTGAGTAAAGAGATTCTACTTCATTTGTCCTGGTGGTTAGCTAGCTGGGAAGCACCTGCATGAAGAGAAAAAGCAAGTGGGGAACACAGCACAAAAAAACAGAGAAATAAGAGATGTCCAGGGAGTATAGAGTTGGAGATCCCAAAGAAAGATTCATTCCAGGAGACAGTGGCAGACATTCATCTTCGCTTCATGCAGTTGATTGTCCATTTAACAAATACTACATAAGTATTCACACCATGCTGAACACAGAGATAGAATCTGAGTCCACAAAAGTTCCAAGTCATCTGCTGTAAAACTTCAGCTACAACTCATTCTGTTTCACTTTCCAATCTGTGTCCTTTTGCAATTTTCGGAATCATGGATTCCCATTTCCAATTGTCTACCAATGATACCTGGCTATATTTCTGCAGGTCCTTAAATTCAACATACACACACCAATTTAAATAAATACAATATATCTATAAATAATTTTCTCCTGGAATGTATATGTTGTTTAAAAGTAATGTTTAATATTCTGCTGTGACGATTAATCTTAGTTCTCATCTTGTTTGAATTCTCCTCTGAACAATTGCTAGAGCATCCCATTGTATGTCTTCCCAGCTGATTCAGATTTACATACCCACTATGTCTATGTTATTTCAGACAACTGGAACACACTAGTACCTTGAATAAACACCTCTGACAGCTTTCTAATACCCAAATACACCAAACTACTTACTGTCCTGACAATTCCTTCATGTACTTGCACTGTTTACATGCATTTGCAGCTAATGTTACAACTATCAGAACTTCCTCACTGCCCTGTATTCATATGTCATCCTGTTACCTTCAGATCAAACACAGTATTACCCCTCAGTGCATAATAGAGGGTGTCACATACACACTCCTTAGTTTTTTACTATAATTTTTTACTTCAACATAATAGTAGCTGATTGTGTGTCTCCGTACTTTTCTCTGAGGGATGCAGGAAGCAATCTATGTGTGTATCCATTTGCTATAATGAAAGGCAAGGTGTATGTATGTGTGCAAAATTGTCAAACCAGGATTTATATCCATATTTTGCTCCATGGAACAGTTTTTGTGTATGTTTACCTGGGCATTATAGAGAGTACAATACATCCACCCTACTCTAGAATTTGTTTTATAAAAAGGTTTCTTTTGATTTTTTGGTACAAGTAGCCCAGTTCAGTAGAACAGCACATGAAAAACCAGATTTACAAGATTTAGAGGTCAAAAGTGAAACACCAGATTACTCATACAGGAATGATGATGATCCATTATGATAAAATACATGTTTTCATAACAGAAGTGTGGTGTGGTTGAATGATGATGATGATGATGATGACTTTGATGTTGGTAATGCGAGCCAAAGTTTCTGTGATAATGAAATGGAGCAAGAATAGACTGATACAGACACAAGGAATGAAGACCTCCTTGATTCAGATGACAAAAAAAACACAACATTGTGAGTACATATTCGACTAGTTGAAATGTTGCAAAATGGTCATGCAACCAAAAGGAATGATCCAATGTTAGAAGTAGGTCTGAAAATATAGTGAAGATTTTGGTAGGAGTGAAATGTATTGGACAAAATGCCAGGACTGCCATTCAGTGCTGGAAATTGTAATGGATGAAATGCTACAATATACTGTGAAATACAATAAAACATTCTGTATATACCAATAGCCATATTCAAAAATGTATTTATTATGACACCTTACTAGCTGAACTGAAAACGTTCACAGATCTGTTGTACTTAGCAGGGATTTCTCATGGTAATCACAGGAATGTAAAGGACTTATGTAAGTGTTGGGTCAAAATATGGTGTGAAAGTTTATGCTCTTGTAGATGTGGAGACTTAACTATGCTTTCAATTTAGAAATTTATCCTAGAACTCAGCCATCAAGTCCTTATTTGTATAGTAATAAACCAAATGATGTTGTGAACAGATTTGTTGCTCACATCTCCCAAACTAATTCAGAATGTGATAGTTGATAGTTGGTTTACCAATTTCCAATTGATGTTACATTTCCTAATTTGCCAGTTTCCAATTGATGTTACATTGACCAGCATAGGAACTGTACACAAGAGCAAAACAGACATTCCAAAGGAAATGTTGCAATTACAAAACAGAGAATTGTATAGTACAATCTTTGGATTTCAGAAAGATTTATATTGGCCTCCTATGTGGCAAAGAAAACAAACGGGTACTGCTAGTGTTAACGTTGCATCATGATGGAAATATTTATGGGGAAACCTTCACAAAACAGAAACTTGAAATGGAAACTTTTCTAAACAAAACTAAAGGCAGAGTAGATGTTGTCGATGAGTTATGCAGCAACTATATGTCACTTGAAACATAAAGCATTGGTCAATGGTTGTGCTTTACTCAATTCTAACCATGTGTGGCATAGTTTGATAGCTTACAAAGAAAATAACAAGTGCAAAATACTGCACTGAAATTTTCTTAAAGTATTGGGACTGGAACTCATAAGAAATCACTTACAGCAGAAGAAAAACAAAATATTTCA
This sequence comes from Dasyprocta punctata, assembly GCA_004363535.1. Taxonomy (NCBI): domain Eukaryota; kingdom Metazoa; phylum Chordata; class Mammalia; order Rodentia; family Dasyproctidae; genus Dasyprocta; species Dasyprocta punctata. The sequence continues at coordinate 147,892 of RJWM01001214.1, forward strand.
GCCCAGGGAACTACACAAACAATTGTGAACACACTGGTGAGTTAACAGGGGAAGAGGCAGCTGCAGCATCCCAAAGACCTACTATGACAACAGAAAAACCAATCAACTGTGCCCTATAAGAAAGGAGAGGAAAATGAAGCATACATTCTATCAATGTAACTGATACTTGTGTATGGAACATGCAGTTTTCATGTGTGAATACTGCCTTGGTGTGACAATTGAAGCAAATATTATTTTTGTTGTAGAGTTCTATTGGTATTTTCATTTTAGTTCACATAGGTTTTTATTTCTGATGTTATCTCTTAGGTTTTGTCAGCAATTCAATAACTGATGTGACAATGATATCTATTCTAAGCACTCATTACACATCTGATACTTTATTGATATCTTATTTCCCTGGTATGTGCTTGTTGTACAACATAGTAGGAAGCATCTGACAAAACAAGAAGAGAACAGAGGTGATGAGAATGACCTGCCACATAGAAAAGGAAAGATAAGTACATGTGCTGTTTGTGTGAGACATGTGCATGGAACATCCAGTTGTCATGTGCGATGACTGCCTGAGTATGACAGTAGAAACAAACCTTATTTCTGTGGTAGACTTTTGTTTGTGTTTACATTGTAGCTCACATAGGTTTTTATTTCTGATATTATTTGCTAGGTTTTGTAAGCAAGCACACAACTGACGTGAAAATGTTGATGTTTATCCTAAGCACTCATTACACATTTGATGTTTTATTTTATTGTCACCTTATTTTCTAATTATTTAGGTGTGATAATTGAAGTAAAGGGGGATTTTTTAATGCTATTGGTATGTTCATTGTAGTTCACATAAGAATTACTTCTAATATTTTTTAGGTTTTATAAACAAGTACACAACCGATGTGAAAATGCTGATATTTATTTGAAACATGGAATACATATTAAGAATTTATTACTTTATTTTATTGATATTTCATGGTCCTACTAACTACACATTGCATAACGTAATAAGAACCTCCTGAGAAAATAGTTTGACCAGCCACAGGTCCAGTATGTCCTGCAAAAAGCTCAGCAAAACAAAATATATGTGTTTTCAGTGTAAGTGATACATGTGTTTGGAATGTGCTGTTTTCATGTGTGTAGACTGCCTTAGGTGTGACAATTGAAGTAAAGATTAGGTTTTGCATAGTGCTATTGGTATTTTTATTGTAGCTTATATAAGAATTTATTTTTGTTGTTCTTTTCTAGAATTTGTACAACCCAAACAAGTCAATGTTGAAAATTTTGATGGTTTTTTATAAACAATAAATGTTAAAAATGCAATACCTTATTTCTATGATATTTGTTCCTGTTAAACACTCATGGTTTAATATAATAAAACTCATAAAATTAAAATTAATAACTTATTAATAGAAACACTCTAAAGAATAAGCTCCCATAGTTACGCTGTTTTATGACAAAAAATGTGTTAGACTCCAAGTTACTATAGCTCAACCTTGTCAGTCTCCTTCCCCCCCACATGCAGTGTGTTCCTTCCTTACTGTGTTGTAATGGTCTGTTTATAAACTTTTCTTCTTCCATTCAAGACTGTATCTTAAACATCTTTGTTCCCCCAACATTTGGAATAGAAACAAGTACCAATATAAAAGTTTTGAAAAGGCAAATATTCTCTGATGTTGGTTTGGCTAGCTTCTATTAGGTGTTATTTGGGAATAGTGTCATATATTGTATGATGAATGAAGTACTGTAAAAAAGATTTAGCCACTTCCTTAGCAGTGGTTTATCTCATCCTTAGAGAAAACCAGAATGAATTTTTTTAATAAAATGATTGAAAAGGTACCCTGAATCTCCAATTTAATTATTTCAATTCCTGCAAAAAGGTCTTTCAGAGAGGCTGCTGCTTGGTAAAATGTGATAAAGTTCAAATACATTCTTAAAAATTGTAAATTAATTTATAAATTTCCATTCAGAGTTAAAGCTACTACTTTCCCATATGAAAACTCATAAAATTGCTTTCTATTAATTTAGTATCTTTGCATCTAGAGTTTAAGCTAGTATTTAATCTCTTTCTAGAAGCTTCCAGAGGCATTTGGTATATAAAAGGAAATATTACCCATTTTACTGCCTTGGAGTTAGGTGTAAACTGCAGACCCAGCTTGTCAAATTCTGACTTTTGTTCTAATCTTATATTTCTCTCAATTTTTGTGTTTCTACAGAACTGACCACTGCTCTGACTTTTTCTGGCTTCTGTTGTTCACAGGCAGTATCCTACTTGCCCTCTCTTCCATGCACTCCTATCATTATTTTCTTTGTTTTCCTCTCAATGGTCATTACTTCTGGAAATTTCTTCTGGTTTGTCCAAGGGACCTGAGATTTTTGCCTAAACTCTCCTTTCTTAAAGCACTTGATCTTTTAATGACACTTCTGCTTTTTCACTTTTCATTATAGATACCTATATCTATATCTACATCTGTATCTATATCTATATCTGTATCCATTTATATTCCTCTATTCCTCCTCAGCTAGGTGAAAATTTTGGGGAAAGTGTTATGTCCAGTTAATCTGTAAGTGCCCAGCATGATTTCTTGAATATAGCTCATTCTCAATAATTCTTTGTTCAAAATAACTATTAAAATAAATTCAAGTAATATAATCTTCACTATGTATTGACAAAATGTTTACAAATAGTTCATAATCAATAAACAGTAGAACAGGGTTTGAACAACAACAGTTCATTGCATTTTGTACCCCTGGTCTTGTTGCCTCAAACCATAGACAAAATCTTTTCTGAAAAGCTCTTGGTCTATTTACATACTTTGATTAACATTGTTTTGATAAGATGGAACGTCTCCTCCCTGACAGGATGTGAACAAAATATGTCTATTTCATTCTATTTCATTCTATTCTATTCTATTCTATTCTATTCTATTCTATTCTATTCTATTCTATTCTATTCTTTTCTATTCTACTGTTTTTGTGGCACCGGGGATTGAGCTCAGGACCATTTATATAATAGGCACGTGAACTACAATTGAGCTACACCCACTGTCCCCACCAATATTTCTATTCATGATCTTAATTTCAAAGAGTAGGAACATGCAAGAACTCTCCTTTAATAAACTTGTTAAGACCATATCAACTATGATCTAGGTTAATTCTTCCAGTACCGATAGATACAAATGTATAACTATTTAGATAACATCACGCTTACTATCTCCTAGTGGATTAAGTACCCTCAATTGGAAGACCTGGAATATTGAGAACTGCTTTATGGTTCAGAGATGGCAAAGGTGTGTTTGAAAAAAGGTGTAGGATTTGGAATAAGCCTGACTTAGAGCTCAGGTGCTTGTGCTGCACCTTTGGGCTTCAACAAACAGTGAAGAGTAAGGAAGCTGTAAACTATCTTACTCTCAGCATTGAAACTTGAAAATTCAATTTGGGAGTCTAAACAAATACATTCACTTAATCTGTTCCCACATAAAGTAACCATTTTTTCTGATAAGAAGCATTATTTTTACTCATTTTTAGAATATAAGAAAGAACTGATGGAGCCATTGAGATAACATTGAACATCCCTTCCACATTTTGGGATGCACTTGAATGTATTTTTCATTTGTGGCTGGGCTTTTCCATTTTGGGGAAGGGGAAGAAAGAACAGAAAGTGGTTCACAGTGTTCTATAATAGCAGTGTCAAAATTCTCCTGAATTACCTGTGATGTTTTCTTACTTTCAGTTAAGTTTATTTTTACGATTAGGTATTTCCCGTCCACACACCTTTCTCCTCAGTCTTGCAGGTGGAGAACTCACTTTCAGCCAAGCTTGCCTCCCTTAAGAATATCTTAAGTAGGCTTTTACTTATGAACCAGTGTATGGGTTTCCTTTGTAAAATATTTTGAGAATTCGAAGTTCTGGCAGGATATAGAGACTAAAAATCAGATTAAGTAATATCTTTGCCTAACGATCAGAGAGAAAAAAAAGGGTACAGAAATGAAAACTACTGATGTGTTGACCATGGCTCTGAGGCACTATGTTGCTGCCCTCATAGGGGTCTAAAGATAAGAACCGAGACTCCTCAGTGCAATAGATTGGAAGAGAAAGTTGGTCACCTTCTGGCTATGGACCGGAGAAGGATTGCAGACTCTGTCTCACCAATACAACTTATAGCATGCAAATTTGTGCTTTTGTTTGGCTACTTGCAACGACCAACAGTTTTATGTTTTATTTATCCAAATAATTAAGTAAATAATTAAGTAAATTTAATTATTTAAATTAAAGAATGAAAGAAATTACCTCCTCATCCCCACAACTTTGTTTTAAGTGGGACTGTTTAGCTTTGTTTCCCTTACCTTGAAACTACCTCAGCGCAAGCAGCAAATTCTACCAATGGGGTAGAAAAGTCTTTCTGTGCTCTTGGAACTCATGTGTGCTTTCTGGGGGATAAAACAGAGCTCAGGTTAAGAGTGCAGATTTTGCAACTCCCATCCTGGGTCTAAATAAAATTTTAGTATTGGCTGATTTTGGTGAATGAAATCTGTCCTCCTGACCTCAATTTCTTCATATGTAAGACCAAGATGCTGTTAACAGTTCAAGCCATACCTTACATTGGTAAGGAAATGCACAAAGGATAGTAATTCTATTTATTGTGCACAGAAGTAGGCACTGCTTTAAGCTCTTTGTAAGTATTATATTAATGTTTTTTAACCACATAAGGTAGGCTCTTCATAAACTCCAGTTCACTGGAGAACACAGGACATGGAAAGACATATTAGTCCTTTTCCATGCTTCTGAAAGTGCTCTCTTCTCCATGACAGCCAAGGTGGCTCATGGTGCCTTCGGAGCACACAGATACAGGTGTGCATGCTGAATGATTTTGAACAGAGCAGCAAAATCCCAGGTAGGCAAGCCAGACTGGGAGGCCCCTGTTCTTCACCTGCTGGTTATCTTGATTGCCTTTGGGATCTGTACCTGAAATTAGTGGAGCACACTTCTGTATACGCCTAGATAGGCCATAGAGAGCATACTCTTAGCATCTATGTCTGGTCCCTCTTCACTTCCTACCTGGCATTTCCCAGCTGCAGTGAAGTGATCAGTCTTCCTCCATTTTGCTTTTCTGCCATGATGTTCCTGCCTTGGAGCCAGATGACCATGGACTGAATCCTCCAGAACTGTGAGCCAAGTTAAATCTCTCCTCTTTAAAATTTGAGTGTTTGGTATTGTACTCCAGTAACAGGAAAGCTGATACAGGCTCTGCACCTGACTGAGGTTACAGGGCTCTGAGCTTTTCCTGAAGCCTGAAGAATGTATGCATTTTTTCCCTCTTTTTCTTGCTTAATATTTTTTTTTTATTTAAGAGAGAAAAGACACATAAGAAAGACAAAAAGCAAAAGAGACAAACAAATGACTAAAGCAAATGCACAACAGTAATATTATAGGTTTACAAAACAGGATGATAGAAACTTGACAATGGTTACAGTATTGTGTATTGTTGCCTCCAAAATGGTTGTTTACATTAACAGGTATAGACATGTAAAATTGATCTGATCATGTGAATATTAATCATTCTTTCTCAATAACTAACACGTTCAGCAGTATGTTTGTTTTAGTTATCTTACATATATATATATATATATATATATATATATATACAGATTTATATCTTTTCCTTTTCCCTTCCCTCTTTCTCCCTTTCCCCTTCCCAATTACTTTTGCTCTTTGAGTAGTGTTTTACCCTTACATAGTATTTATTGTAGATTTTGAATCATATATACTTTTTCAGTTTTTTACACTAGGGAGACAATACGGTATTTACACATGTGGGTTTGATTTATCTCACTTATGAGTATGGTCTCAAGTCGTGTCCATTTACCTATAAAAGTCTCAATGCAATCTTTCTTGATAGCTGAGTAGTACACCATTGTATAAAAATACCACACCTTTTTTATACATTCCTTGATTGATGATCACTTGGGTTATTTCCAAGATTTGGCTATTACAAATTGGGTTGCTATAAACATGGGTACACAAATATCATTGTGGCATGATGTTTTCAATTCTTCTGGGAAAATGCCCACTAGTGGGATAGCTGGGTTGAATGGGATCTCTAATCTTAGCTTCTTGAGGAATCTCCACACTGATTTCCACAGTGGTTGCACCAGACTACACTCCCACCAACAATGGAGCAGAGTCCCTTTTCTCCACAGCCCCTCCAGCATTTATTGTTGGTGGACTTTTTATTCTTGGCCATTCTTTCTGGGGCGAGATGGAATCTCAGTGTAGTTTTAATTTGCATTTCCTGAATGACCATTGATGTTGAACATTTTTTCATATATTTACTTGCCATTTGGATTTCTTTCTCTGAGAAGTATGTATTCATCTCAGGTGCCCATTTTTGGATTGGGTCCTTGAATTTTAGGGGCCTGATTTCTTTTACTTCTTTATACATTTTAGATAGAATTCCTTTGTCTGATGGACAATTGACTAAGATATTTTCCCAGTTTATGTGTTTTCTTTTCACTCTGTTGGAGATTTCCTTTGACATCAAAAACTTTTAGTAAGATGAGATCCCAGTTTTTGATTCTGGGAAGTGTTTCCCGTGCAATTTGATTTTTGTTCATGAACTTTTTGCCTACTCCTATGTCATCAAGATTTTTAACTACTTTGTATTCTAGTAAGTTTAGTGTCTCTGCTTTAATATTCAGATCTTTGATCCATATTGACTTTATTTTAGTGCATGGTATTGTCATGGATCTAGTTTTAGTTTATGGCATACAGAAAGCCAGTTTTTCCAGCACCACTTGTTAAAGAGGCTATCTTTCTTCCAATGTACATGTTTGGCCCCTTTGTCAAAGATGAGGTGGCTAAGCGTGTTTGTAGTTGTGGCTGTATCTTCTAATCTATTCCATTCATCTTTGGGTCTGTTTTGATTCCAGTACCATGCTGACTTTATCACAGTGGTTTTGTAGTATAGTTTCAAGTTGGGGGATTGTGATGCCTCTTGCCTTACCTTTGTGTCCCAGAATTGTCTTTACTATTCTAGCTATTTTCTGGTTCCAGATGAATTTCCGGAATGCTTTCTCTAGCTCTGTGAGGTAGGCAAGTGGTATTTTGATTGGGATTGCATTAAATCTGTATAATAATTTTGGGAGAATGGCCATTTTCACGATGTTTGTTCTTCTTATCCATGAACAGGAAATATCTTTCCATTTTTGGAAATCTTCTTTGATCTCCTTCTTTAGAGTAATGTAATTTTCACTGTATAGATCTTTTACTTCCTTTGTTAGATTGATTCCTAAGTGTTTTAATTTTTTTTCCATGTTATAATGAAGGGTGTGGTTTCCCCTATTTCTCTGTCAGTGACTTTGTTGTTTGTGTACAGGAATGCTATTGATTTTTGAGTGTTCACCTTGTATCCAGCAACATTACTGAATTTGATTATTACTTCTAGGAGTCTTTTTATGGATTTTTGGGGGTCTTCTATGTAGAGTACCATATCATCTGCAAAGAGTGACAATTTTACTTCTTCTTTTCCTATGCTTATTCCCTTTATTTCTTTCTCTTGTCTAATTTCTCTGGCTAATATTTCCAGAACTATATTGAATAGGAGTGGTGATAGTGGGCATCCTTGTCTTGTTCCTGAATTTAGGTTGAAAGTTTTCAGTTTTTCTCCATTTAGTAAGATGTTGGCTGTTGGTTTATGATACATGGCTTTTATCAGGTTGAGGTAGAGACCATCTGTTCTGATTTTCTGTAGGGTTTTGATCATGAATGGGTGTTGGATTTTGTCAAAAGCTTTTTCTGCATCTATTGAGATGATCATGTGGTTCTTGTCCTTGGCCCTGTTGATATGGTGTATTACATTTATTGATTTGCGTATATTGAACCATCCCTGAATTCCTGGGATGAATACCACTTGATTATGGTGTATAATCTTTCTGATAACTTTCTGTATTCTACTTGCCAGTATTTTATTGAGGATCTTTGCATCTATGTTCATGAGGGAGATTGGTCTGTAATTTTCTTTTTTGGTTGGGTATTTCTCTGGTTTTGGTATTAGGGTAATACTTGTTTCCAGGAATGAATTAGGGAGACTTACTTCCCTTTCAATTTCATTGAAGAGTTTGAGGAGTGTTGGCATTAAGTCTTCCCTAAATTTCTTGTAGAATTCAGCAGTGAATCCATCAGGGCCCGGGATTTTCTTTGTTGGTAGAGTTCTAACTATATTTTCGAGTTCATTAGCTGAGATTGGGTTATTCAGCAGTTTTACATCTTCTTGATTCAGCGTTGATAATTCATAGGTTTCTAGGAATCTGTCCATTTCTTGTGTGTTATCGAATCTGTGTAAGTACATGTTTTCGAAATAGGTGGTGATGATCTTCTGTATTTCCACAGGGTCAGTAGTGATTTCAACCTTTTCATTTCTTATTTCCATTTTTTTTTTTTTTTTTTTTTTGCAGCACCAGGGATTGAACTCAACCTCACGCCTGTCAGACAGGTGCTTAAGTCACTGAGCCAAACTCCCATCCCTGGTTTTTTGAGGCAGGGTCGCACTGTAGCCCAAGCTGGCCTCAAACTCACAACGGTCCTCCTACCTCAGCCTACCAAGTGCTGTGATTAAAGGCATTCGCCACCACACCCAGCTTCATTTCTTATTTCTTATTGCATGAATCTGAGTTTTTTATTTTCTCTTTTTGATAAGGTTGGCTAGGGGTTTATCAGTTTTATTTACTCTTTCAAAGAACCAACTCCTCAATTCATTAATTCTTTGTATTATTTTCTTAGTTTTAATTGCATTAATTTCTGCTCTGATCTTGATATTTTCCTCCCTTCTTTGGGCTTTGGACTTGACTTGCTCTTCTTTCTCTAGAGTCTGAGGTGTAGCATTAGGTTGTTTATGTGTCTTCTTTCCATTTTCTGATGTGGAAGTTTAGTGCTGTAAATTTCCCTCTGAGGACTGCTTTCATTGTGTCCCACAGGTTCTGGTAATTTGTATTTGCATTTTGATTCAATTATAGATATGTTTGATTTCTTCTTTAATTTCTCGTGTGACCCATTGGTTATTTAGGAGAGTATTATTTAATTTCCATGTGTTTATGGGGTTCTTGTAAGTTTTCTTGTCATTCATTTCCAATTTTATTGTGCTATGATCAGGTAATATGCATGGAATTATTTCAGTTCCTTTGCATTTACTTAAGCATGTTTTGTGGACCACTATATGATCTATTTTAGAGAATGACCTGTGTGCAGCTGGAAGAATGTGTATTCTGATGTTGATGGGTGGAACACTCTGTATACATCTACTAAGTACATTTGTTCATAAGTTTGATTCAGTTCTGCTATTTCTTTGCTGATTTTTTGTTTGTTTGATCTGTCTCTCTGTGACAGTGGGGTACTAAGGTCTCCTGTTATAATTGTATTATTGTTTATTTGGTTTTTCAGGTCTATTAAGAATTGTCTTACATAGTTGGGTGCTCCCATATTTGGTGCATATATATTTATGATTGTAATCTCTTGCTCTTGACAAGTATGTATTGACCTTCTTTATCTTTTTTGATCATTTTATGTTTGAAGTTCACATTGTCTGCAAACATAATAGCTACCCCTGCTTTTTTCTGGGTTCCTGTTGCATGAAGTATTGTTTTCCAGCCTTTGATTTTTAGTCTGTGAATTTCCTTTTGAGTTAAATGTGTTTCTTGTACACAGCATATTGTCGGATTTTGTTTCTTAACCCACTCTGCCAGTCTGTTTCTTTTTATTGGTGAGTTGATGCCATTTACATTGATTGATATAACTGATATGTACTGACTCATCCCTGTCATGGTATCTTTCTGTTGTTGGTTTTCTACATTTTCTGTTTAATTATTTGCCCAGCTTAGTAGTTTCCTTTTGTTGTTGTTCTTAAGCTATCTTTGTCTCTTTCTAGAGTGTCTTTCAGTACTCTTTGTAGTGTTGGTTTGGTGGCCAGAAATTTCTTCAGTTATTCTTTGTCATGGAAGAATCTTTCTCTTCATCTTTTTCTCCCTCTATTTCTGCTTTCTTTACTCCTTCTGTCTTCCAGTAAATATAAAACAGTCTTTAAAATTTTCATAAAGGTTTAGGACACTTGATTGAGATTCTAAAAAGCATTTCTTAATTCTGAGGATTAACAAAGTGTATGAGACCTTCGTGAAGTCAATTTACCTGGAAAAATAATTTTCGTAGTCAGGGTTCATAAGGAAAACAATTTAAGGACACATAATTTATAGAATTATGTTATAGTAGTTACCCAGAGAGTCAAATACAAAAGAGTGCAGGGAATCTGTCCATACATTAAAGACCCAAAGAATCCAGCTGAGGCCCTGGATCCCATGGCAATGTCTTGCATGAGTCCATCTGAAGACCTAGAGCCCCTGGCAATGACTCATGCTAGTCTTTCACAGGTCTGCACTGGGAATGCCCAAAAGTCAGTGGTGGAAGCTAGAAAGTCTGTGTCAGTGGGATGAAGGATCTGTGCCAGCCAGCTGAAGGTTCTGTACTGGAGCCAGGAGGCGATGCTCAAAGTCAGGGCCAGGTCTCCCCCAAAGAGTACCATAGTCATCCTCAGGGACAACAAAGTCCTGAGCTCCCCCACTGATGAAAACAGCTAAGTTCGTATCAGGAAAGAAACTCAGCAAGCTCCTCCAGGAGAGCCATCAGCAACAAGAGAACCAAAAACACTCTTCCTCCTCTCCATTTTTCCCTTTTATGTTGTTGGCAGTAATCCTCAGGTGAGCCATCCAGACCTAGCACCAGGCTGACTGAGTTCAGCTGGGTGTTACAAGTTGACCACCAATTGGCAATCCACCACAGTAATGTAAAAATTATCATAATAAAACAAAGTTATTCCCTGAATACCAATGTTTCTTAGTAAAAAACCTACTTTTACTCACATTAAATTTTACGTGCTTCTATTTTTATGTGGAAGTATGTATATGCAGTCACACATATGATAAACTATTATTATATACTAAATAGAATGCATAATATAATAAAGTTATACTTTATACACTATATAAAAATATATTTATGCATGTAAATATGTATTTCCCCCTTTTGCCTCTTGGTGCTAGCTCCACAGACAAACGTGATGTGTACATGAATTTTTAATCTTGCCTGCTTCATATATGTTCAATTGATTCTCTGTTGTTAGATAGGGAACCAGGAGGCATGAAACTATTTGGAGTTTGCAGAACATCTTGGTGAAGATGGCACACAATTTTATTGAGATAGCTACAGTTCCACACAAACAGCTTTCACTACAATAAAAATTATTATGAAGAGAATGACAATGTAGCAGGAAGAAAAATCAATGGCTGTTACAAGGGATGTATCACACAGATTTTTTTATGGGCAAAGAAGTTGATTTCATATGGATGTGATCAAAGGAACTAAGAAATGATGATGGGCTTAGTAATTATATTTTATTGAAATAGTTCATTATATGATATGCCAACACTAGGTAACAACTTATTGATCTTTTTTCAAAGACAATGGAAACAATGGATTTGAACAGGATTTTAGTACAGAAACTAGTTTAGTGATGAATGGTTTCAAAAACAACCCTGGGGTAGAACAACATTAAAAGTAAATTAACCAGATTAAAAATCATTTAAAGTCATATTTTAATATGGTATTTTATTTTTCAGTAGAAAGCATAGGCTTCCATTAAGGCTCATTCTGATAATTCAAAACAGTGAAATAAGATCTTTCCTTTGGTATCACAGTGTTTGCAGAGCAGAAACCTTCATTTGCCGCTACTTTTCCTACATCATTGCATAATTGTTCCCCTGTATGCCAGTTACTCAACAAGTGTTGAAGTGTGCTGAGACGGTGAACTGATCTCTCCTGTTAACAAAGTGCTATGCTTAGAGTAAGATTCACAAATATTTTGAATGAGGAAATGAACGAAGTTTCAAACTGGATGATTAAAATCATCTGATATTCTTACAAGGGAATTGATTAAACATATAGCACATTCAGTTAATGTTCACCTTCCCCAATAATCAGAAAATGCACATTAAATCATGGATTAGACATCTCCTTTTATCTATCATACACTGCTGTTAATTGTAAATTGCTCCAACCTTTCTAGAAAGCAATTTGGTCAAATGTATCAAGAGCTCAAAAGAGTTCATACCTTTCATCAGTACAATAACACATCTAAGGAGGTATTCTAAAAGCAATCAGAGATGAAAAGATTTTTTTATATGTTCCTTTAGTTGTAGCACTACATTGTAAAAATATTAAGTAAGATTTTGGAAATGTTCAAAAACAGAATTGTTAGTTAAATTAGCCTGCATTTCTATGATTAAATGCTGTGAAACCAAAAGTAATCATATCCTTAAAGAACATTTAATTACAAGTGAAAATGTTCAAGTTAAGTTTTATATTCTGATTATTTTATGTCATGTGTACCTGAATATGGTATAGCAGAAGACAAAAAGTAATTTATAAAGTACATAAACAAAGAGATCTTTAATGGGTAATGGAGCATCTGTCAAAGAAAAATAATTCCTCAGAGACCAAAAAGGCATAAAAAGGAGAAATTATGGGGTGAGGAAGTACTGGAGTTAGTATTTTACTTAGGGGTTGTCTTAAATGAGTTTAACAACCCCTGACTGTAGGGAATAGAAAATTATGAGGCTTGGCTGGGCTGAAAATCAAACTATAGAGCCTCAGGTAAGGAGGGAAATTGCTACCAGGCAATGCTCACCTTCAATAGTAGGTTAAAATTGATATTCCAGAGAGAGAGAGATAGTGGGGATGTGTGTATCTGTCTCTTTCACTTGGTAAAGAAGACAAAAAAAGAATCAGAAAAATCAGAAGACTATGACAACAGAAGAGGAAGAGAAGAAAAAGAAGAAGGAGGAAGAGGAGGAGGAGGAAGAAAAAGGTGTTAACTTTGCCTACATACCTGTTTGAGGTTTGAGTTTATATCACATGTAAATAATTCTCCAAATTCTCAAGAGAGAAATGCAGTGAAGTGTTGTAGTTAGGTCTGATCCTGCAAGTCATTTGTCTCCTCTTCATACCAGGGCTGAAAGTGAGTTTCCTGCCCTAGGGACATAAAGATGGTTAAACTCAAGACACTCAGCCCTAGACAGATGCATCCTAGGGTATGTCATTTTTGATATACACTCAACCTTTGGAGAAGACATCTGCCTCATAGGCCTGCCTGAGAGTTGTACTTAAAAGCAGAGTGAAAAAACTGGGGCTGTGGGAAGCAGTCACTGCAGTATTGAGAAGGTGAGTTGGCTCCTGGTTCCTGCTGGCAGCAGTTGTATTTGGCTTGTTGGGATAATGCTGCAGACTGGCAGGAAATAGTAGGCTGCCATTCAGGACAAGCAGGCATGGTGCTTATTCTCTGTGTTAAGGAGGGTTTTGAAGCCAAGGGACTACATCTAAGAAATCAGAGTGGAAAAGGGGGTTACAGTTAGACCACAGAGGCCCTCTGAGTTTCAGGTGTCAAAGCAGCACATAATATGGAATCTTAATTTCAAACCTTCTACCATTTCCAGAAGGAACTAAAGCAAGTCCTCTGGAGAAATGCATTTAAGAACTTGCCTCAAGGAATTCTGATGGCTGGCTATCAAAGAAACATCTCTAGAGGCATTAGAAATCAAGCTAACCAACTGAGTCATGCAGAGCAAAAAGTTATAAAATCAGAGTTTTAGTCAGTAAGTGTTAGCATTACCTGATAAAAATATAAATAAGGGCTTCAGGTAGAGTTCAGTGGTAGAGTGCATGTGTGGCATGCTTAGGATTTTAGGTTTGATCTTCAGCACTATAAATAAATCAATTAGTCAATTAATTTAATAAAAATAAAATGCAAAATTATGTTTAGTTTTTTAAAGAGATAGCATTAAAAGTGTGACAAAAGAAGACAGTACCAAGATTGACCAGAGGGATTTGATTTTTTAAAAAATGGAGACTCTACAAATAAAATTAGAGATGGATTGATCTGGTTACACAGTAAATAGAAACAGTTGTAGAAAGCATTAGCAAACTAGAAGAACTGTCTGAATAAAATGAAAGGTTAATAAACTTGTATAAAGGAATGAGACACTCTGATAAATGTCTAACCAGGGTTTCAGAATATAACAGAAAGAATGAGGGAGAATAAATATTTAACTGTCTAGATTTTGGGGTATGTGAGGCCTACATTAGGAAACCCAATGAGTAAAAAGCCAAAAGGGGGAGGGTAAAATTAATGTTTGGAAAAATGAAAGGTTGAGAAAGTGTTTAAAACAAGCCGAGTTCTAATAAATTTACAAATATGAACTCTTTCAATTATCATAGATGGGGTTAGCTGAGGCACAACTTAAATGATATGCCCGAGGTTGCGTAGGTAGGAAATTATAGTATCTTTCAGGATCCTCTGTTCATGCTCTTGACTACTTCTGATACTAACTTTTAGCAAGAGACTAGAGATGTGTAGACACATCTTCATGAAATGGAAAATGCCAAAATCAATGAGATTTTAAATGCAGTCAGAGAGAAAAGACAGATAATCTATAAAGGGAAGGCAAGTAGGCAGCTGACTTCTTAACCACAGTGGTAACCAAAAGAGAAGTACTTGGAAAAAATAATTTCTAATCCTGTATTATCTTTCAAGAGTGAAGGTAAAAAAAAAGGTATCACATGACAATAAAAATGAAGAGTTTATTGCTAGTAGGCACACGACAAAGGAAAATTCATATACTTCAGATGGAGAGAAAATATTCTCAAAAGGATAGTGAAATGAAAGAAAACATTTTCTTGAATTAGAAGAGCTAAATGTAGGAAGGGGAAGAAGGCTCTAATATTAAACGGATCTAAAATAAATGCATGATGAAGATTTTCAAAAGATAAAACTTTTCATTTAGAGGTGTCATACTCTAACTCAAAATGAAAGTAGCCAAAAAAAAAGTTGCTATAAATTACAACATAAAAGACACTAGGGGACAGAAAGATGAAAGAATGGAAAGATGGACACCAGAAAAATCTGAGAGTGCAGGAAAACACTTGTCTGCTCTCAGATTGGTTTCTCACTCTTGGTTCTTTTCTGCTGTCTACTCCACAGATTACTATGGGAATAATAATCCCATAGTCTTGTATGACAGTGAAAGCCAAGATGTTCCACACCTACCTTCTGCAAGTGAGAGAACAAGAGAAGTGCAACTTGTAATGCAGATGAAAGAAAAGACCTGAGAAAAGTTGGTGGGGGATGATGGACCACAGTGTACATCACAGGATCTGAAGACCAAGGACCAGGGACTTGGGTGTTGCAGGATAGAAGAAAGATATCCTAGATCAAGAAAAGAGGGAAAAATGTACCCTTTGCCCACATTTTTGTTCTATTTTGACTTGCACTGGAGGGCAAGATGCCTTCCTGCATTGGTGAGGGTGGATCTTCTGTACTCAGGAGCAGACTCAAATGGTAGGCTTTTCTAGAATCACCCACCCAGGTCCTCCTAGAAACAATGTTTTACCAGGTATCTCTAAGCCCATTCAAGTTGACACACAAAATTAGCTATCACAATTGATACATTAATGAAGTACCACAAGTATTCATTCAAATCATTTTGAAACTAATTGAAATCTTGAAATTTTGTTTTCTGTCTCAATTTCTATAAATGTGCCATGGACTTTTGAAAGCAAATATAATATTGCTAGAGTAAAAAATTCAATGCAAATATAAATTATTGGGCCAAGTCCTATATATACAATCTTCACCTCTTTAATCGGGCAAATGCTGAGAAAAATATGTTGAAGTGGTCCACAAAGTTTATTTTTCAATTTCTTTTTGTAAGACAAGAAACTTTAAATACTGTGAGACTCTGTTATTGAGTATATAATTATTTCTTTAATGATAACTATTTTATGCACTCTAATGCTTCTATATCCCTCTTTGCTTTAGTACTTATAGCCATGAGTTACAATCTGTCTGGGACTAATAATATCAGTGCTTCTCTTATATTTACATGTGCCTTATGATTTTTATAACATTTATAAGGCATGTCTCTGATAGGCATCTTAAACTAATTTTTTTGTCTTTTAATAAAGATATTACAGCCAATTTTGGATCTGATACAATATTGCCTCAGGAGATTTGGGACAACACAATTAATTTCAAATAGATTGTTTTATAATGCATAAGATTTTCTTCCAAAACCACTTTTGATGCTTACTTTTAATTTTATAACTATTTACATAAAATTATTAAGATTTAATTCTATATTTAACTTATATCAAGGTGCACTACCAGTCTATTATTCCAAACACCTGTTTTGAGATTTTCATTCTGATTACCACATGGAGCATGAATTCAAGTTTTTGTCTGTTTCTCAAAATTGTCCTGTAGATTTGTACATATTTTGAACATTTGCTTGTGGGGAGCTGCACCCTCACACATATAAGTGATCTATGCCTCGTGGTCCTCAAAATGGTGCCGACATCCTGTAGGGGCGTGGCACAGAGACAGCATAGCTGGGAAAGTCCCGATGGCACCACCACCCACTAGCCAATTGCAGAATCACACCACTGTGACGCATGCACATGTATATATACAGCAGCACACGGAAGGAAAAGGAAAAAATAGGAAAAGAGATAGGATACGGGACCTCCAAAGAGAGGTCAGCAGCTAGCTTGGAACACGCGCCTCAATAAAGAAGTTTGACTACCCACGTTTGTGTTCGTGGCCCTTTCTGCTGGACAGGAACGGCTCCGGACAACTGGCGCCCAATGTGGGGCTAGCAAACTCATCAAGGAAGGCGCGGCGGACTGGGACCCGAGAGGAGAGCCAGTTTGGGTCCCGGAACGACTTGTTCGGAAAGTGGAAGCGCCAAAACAGTCTGCAGATGCCCAGGCATCAACCATTGCCTCCCAGCATGAGCGATCCCAGACCACTGCACACGCAGACAGCGACGGTGATGCTGCTGCTGTCAACAACAGCGACCGTGGCGGCATGGGGACTACTGATCCTCCTGACGATGA